>JAQIVF010000102.1:0-36352 GCA_034698365.1 Steganacarus magnus
AGACTTAACCCAATAGACTTTTCAACGGGGGTGATATGAACCACCCGAAGGGTGGGTTCATATCCCCCCCTACTACTTATTGCCTAATATTTTAACAAAAAACAAACACTATTAATTGATTAATCAAACATTATTATGTAAATCGAAACTAAATTTCATTTAAAATCGCGTCAGTCATGAGCATATTTATCATTTTATTTCTATTTCTGTACTCAAACGAAAATTGAATGCTTATACAGTATACTTGTTTTCGTACGAAATAAATCGCACCGAAATTACTCAAACAAATTCAAAACTCGAAAATTCATTTAATTATGGCCATAGTCTGGCGAATGCTCAACAAAATAATTTATTGTACGATAAAAATTTATTCGAAGGCGATTTTATTTTGTTAGACTCGAGTCATCCAATGGCAAGTATTAAATTTGTTTTCTCATTGAGAATTGTCTGCAAGCATTAGTTTCTACCTATAGTCTATTGATTTTTTTACAATTTTTTCAGGAGACAAATGATTCATTGAGTACTTTCAATAAAGTATTTTTTTGGCTATAATTTTCATGATTTATAATGAGAACAATTAATCACAAGCAAGCCTATACACATTAAACTTCGTAGCATAGCTTTAGCTTTTTAGTGCATCAAAAATATCCATATAACTTGGAAAATTAATTGTGAGGAAATAATGTTTTTAAATATTATTGCATTTGAATTTACATTTTGTTCAAATCCCTTAAATGAGAGTCGCATTATTCACTTTGCCATCAAATCCATCAAAAATCCGATATAAAAATAGTTTAATTAAATTTCTTTAATTTACAATAATATTTATATTCGATAAGCAAGGGGTAAAATATTCTTTGATCAAAGAAAATCAAAGAATTTTTTTATTCTCAAAGAATTATTCTTTGAGAAAAACGGCATATTTTGTCAAATAAATTACTTTATTTTCAAAGAAATTTTCGTTTTTTCAAAGATTTCTCAAAAAATCTAAACATTTTCATTATAAGTTTGTTGAATTGCTAAAAATATTAGATATTTACCACTATTATTTATTATGTTTAAATAAAATTATTATTCTAATCGCTAATTTACCCACAAGTCAACTATTTTTTAAATATTTTTAACTTAAAGTGTATTTTTTGTCAAAGAATCATAAAGAATTTGGCAAATTTGTTCAAAGAATTTTAGGTAAATAATCAAAGATTTTGCAAAGAATTTTCGCCATTTTTCTCAAAGAATTTTTTACCCTTTGTCGATAAGGTATCTAAAAATGCGATTAGAGGCACGTCATACGTGTGGCGAAATGACAAAATACCGTAACGATTATTAACTGAATATACTCAAGAAAATCGTTCAATAATTGAAATTGCGATCAAAGAAATCGAGAATCAAACTTGTATCAGATTTATACCAAAACGATGGTTTGGTCACCCACTTGTGACCCGCAACTCTTGCCAACGTATATGTATAAGTAGCTAAAATCGGCGGAAAACAGTTGGTCTCTCTCCCAAACGGATGCATTAAATCTGGTAAATTGATAATAAAATCAGATTTAAAATTTAAACTCACAAATTTAAACTGATTGTCACAATTGAACTGTTTAATTAAGTGTTTGAATTTCATTTGTTAAATGCATGCGTACAGGTATTATTCAGCACGAATTAATGCATTCAATTGGCTTTTGGCACGAACAGAGCAGACCCGATAGGGACACTTACATTCGCATCAACTGGCAGAATATCGAAAAGGGTTTGGAAACTAATTTTGAGAAGGTTTCGTGGAGTGTGTGGCGCAAACGTTAGGTAAATGCTATCAAGTTTTTTTTGGCTGCTTATCACTTATAAAAAATTTCTTTCAAATACAGTATACAAGTACTTAACTTAAAATAGATCAGTGAGAGTTTATCGGAAATTTCTACAAAAACTTTATAATAATTTATTAAAAATTAATCATTAGCTAACTGTGTTTTAACTGATCATTAATCATCACACCAGTGTTTTAGTGTTTTAGAAATGATCGCAGATATAATATTTAATTCACTTGATGTAGTAATAATAATATACAAAAAAATTGCTTAAATCAGAAGTTTTTTTTTCAAAAAAAAGCATTCCAACAAAACTGCATTATTTAAAATTTTAAACGAATTCGAAAAAAATTCATTAAATTAGTCATTAATTACTATGTACCAGCATTTATCGCTGAATAATGTTTGCAGATAAGTGTTTTTTCTAACACTCAACTTAAATATTTGGTGTGCGGTATCACTAATATATTGTACTGTGCAAGCAATTAACCATTCGAACGAATTCGAAAAAAATATTAACTCTCACAATATTTCAGAGTTAATGAGCCCATCAATGATGATTGGGTCAATTACCGCAGGCAGCAAACCTCATATAAAGTGTATAAGCATCTGATCTTAAGCGTACGGATTTAATTCAATCCTCACACATAAAAAACTAAAATTTTAATTATGATTTTAAATAATAAACAATTCACGACACATTCATAGAGAGCTCACTTTCATAAGTATTGTTAGGATAAATAAGAATTGCAAAAAGAATTTAATAATTGTTACTTTTGCGCATTGTTATTATTTATATTAATTTTAATATGTGAAGTCCGATCTGACTATAAAGTTATAATTTGTAAGTCACTTAGTTTTAAGATATTGCATTGAAGTGGCAGGCTTCTCGAACTCAAGAGGTATGCTGCCACAGACAATAGAGGACTGCGAACAGACGGACGGACGGACAGACATTGTCAAATACATAAGCTCGCCTTCATCTATATGAAGTGAGCTAAAAAATTTATGATAAAGTACAGTATTTGACTCTAATCTCACCTAAAAGGTTATGCTCACTAGAGAAAAATATTACGGTAGTAAACACTACGTGCAGCATTAAAGAGTACTTAAATCCTATAAAAATTTCTCTTTTAGCGCAAGCGAACACAAGTTTATCTAACCATAGTCTGAATAGATTAATTCCTAAATTCATTAACTAATCAAGTTTCTCTCTATCTCACTTCACTCACTCGTCTTATGTTAGAGTTGTTTTTTTTCAGATGAAGAATACGATTACGGATCAATTATGCATTACGGGGCGCAAGCGTTCGCAAATCGTTTTGGACAAACTTTACCCCATTAAAGCACGTTCGAAGATTGGACAGAGACGCGCGCTCAGCCATATAGATGTCAGGAAAATTAACAAATTATATAACTGCGCAGAGAGTTTGAAATCAGTTGACGAAACACTGATTTCGAGCATAATCGAAATAATCAATAATTTAACTGATTTAATATCGCCACTACTACTGGTTGGTTATGTTCAATCGTACACAACAGGAGAATAATTGGCATCAATAAAATTGTGATTTGTTTTAAAATTTATTTAATACGGATGTTATTTGCATAGATTAAAAATCTGCTCTGAAAGTTAAATGATAAAAAGATTAGTTCATTGTAGTTAATTAGTCTGTTGGACGGTTCAGGTATTACTCTAAGTTATAGGTATACTATAATATATTGCGAAACAGTCGCGAAATAAATCTTAAATAAATTATACCGAAATTATAAGAGAAATGGTAATGTTTTGTATTCAAAAATATACAACCCGTTACTCACAATACATTTACTTGTAACAGTTATTTTGAATCATATATAACACAGTGGTGAGTCAGCTCATATAAATTAGTTTACACTGTCGTCGATTGTGTTTGTTGGTACAGTATTTTTTACTGACAAGAATACATTAAGAAATAAGGTAAGCTTTGTGACAGAGAGTTGATTGAACAGAGACCACAAACGTTTTACAGATACTATATTATATTTTATTATATTATGCAGTAAAAAGCAATTTGTGTTTCAATGATCAAAGGTTTAATAGAATTCCACTAAAATCTTATGAATTTTCTTGTTTAAATGTTGTCATGTTTAAATGTTTTTACTCAAATTTATAGTTTATTGAATTTTCTTTTTGGCTTTTCGCCGCAAATTAGATAAATGCCGTTTTAATATCAGCTATTAGTTAATTGATTGACTAATATTTACCAAAATCATTTCATACAAGTATACCGAAAAAAATCATTAAGTTTTATTTCAAGAAGGCTTTCAAATACCCGAAACATTGTACAGTACTTGAAATTTAGGCTACAATAAGCTAAATTGAATTCAAAACATCCACATATTTATTTATGCACATAAAACTTAATTGTATTTATGATGCTTCAGTATTATCATATTAAAATGCATATTGAATTCTGAATATGTTTGCTTAATGTGTCTCAATCGCCACAATTAAAATTTTTAATTAGATTAAGTTAAACTGAAATATTATGCAAAATTTGACACAATAAGAAAAAGAAATGAAAATTACACGCTAACCTTTTTTTTCTCGAAAAAACTACTACTAAGATAAATGAAAATGTAATGCAGCGAATAATTAAAATAATAAGCAGTACGACAAACAGTCTCTGACAGACAGAGAATAATTTATTAGTACTGCCTGAATGAGTTTAGATAAATGAAAAAAAAAATTATTATATGCTTGAATTTCATTGCTTAATGGCATAAATTTTATCGTTTTTTTCAAAACTAAAAAATCTTTTAATATAAAGTTATAATTATAAATACACTAAAATTTTTATTTAAAAAAAACGTTTATAAAAATAGTTATATAACATATTTGTTTTCCTTAAACAGATATATATATATATCAGTAAAATAATCAGAAACACTGCGAGAGAGAGAAAAAAAACGCTTTTCCACATTCTAAACATAAACTTTCGCTAAATCTGATTTCAACATTAAAATATTTAAGGAAAGCAGTAAATCCTGTTTTGTTTAACCACAGATTACGTACTACTAGTATCATCAGTAGTACCACTGAGTGCAAGAATGAAAGGCTTGGCTTAAATAAATAAAAAAGTGTGATACATATTATGAAAATGCATGATGAACTCATAAAAAAAATTCATGTGAGATAAAAATCAAAAAGCGTAGTATAAATGCATTTCTAATTAACGTGGAAAAAATTAATAAACAATTTATTTTAAAAGATAACAGTTTTTTATTTCCTAACATACGATACGATACTTATTTGATTATACTTTAATAGTTTTAAATAATATATATAAATAAAAAATCAATTATTAAAATATTATGCTATTTAAAATAAAATGAGATAATTTTTCTGGAAGAAAACCAATGATAAGAATTTTTCATATTCGTAAATGGCTTTTACGCTTTAAAAGGAAGATTGCTGTCTATTTCAGTTATCGCCAGGTAAAGTCCTGACCCAAAATCTTAAAAGTTAATCTAATACCATACTAACTTTCCTTTCGCCACAACTAAACTACAGTAACTGTACAGTATAGATACATAACCCCAGTTGTCGGCATATATTATGTCATTAAACCATAAGTGAAAACTAGAATAAATTAACTGTGGCTTTCTTTTGGCAAACAGCAAACAACTGCGCAATTTTTTTACGACTACCCATTTTTTGAGCGATAGATTTATTTCGAATAATTAATCACAAGATAAACGAAAAAAAGTCTCTCAAAGAAAGAAGAGTGTGTGCGATATCGTAATTGTTTAGTATATGATAAACATCTGAAAATCTTTAACAAATTTCGTTTTTATTTCGAAATAAATGTCAAAGCAATGATCAGTAATAAAACTGTTTGATGATTAATAGCGTGTAATGAATGTGAAACCCGCAAAAAAACCCGCAAAAAATCAAATTAAAATTTTAATTTAAAAATGTGTTAAATAGTAAACCAATGCAGTAAAAACCAAGATTGCAATAAATTTTAAAAGTTTAATATTATTTTTGCATAAAAGAGGCTAACAAATATTAAAAATAGTTATATAGCGTGTGTGTTAAAGATTACATTAAAATATTTTTATGATAAGCGCGCGATAAAAATCAAATATTAATAAAATTTATTTTAGGGATTTTTTTTTGGTTGATAGGGAAACAAAATAAAATTCTAGCCATTTAATCAATCTTTCGAGTTAATGCTAAAACTACATATAAAGCTTACCTATCATTAGAATGGATAAATCGTTTATTGAAGAACTATGTTTATTTAATCCAATGTGATAGGTATAGCCGGTTCTTTTGATATAACCAAAAATAAATCCATTTGCGAAAGAGAGAGAGAGAGAGTAAAACAGAATAAAAGATAAATCTGTCAATCAATTATTTCTTTAACCTAAAATTTAAAAAAAAATTCTTCTCTCTCTCTCTCTCTCTCTCTCTCTCTCTCTCTCTCTCAAAGTTAGAATTAATTAATGTTATAAACATGAGAAGAGAACAATAAATTTTTCCAAAACTACAAAATACTAGCATAGAATGATGAATTCGCTTAGTGGTAAATTTTAAATGCAAAAAAAATATGTGGCAATAGATTCTGCTTAAGTACCTCGAGAGGTAAAATGTGTTCATTTGTTTTAGTTAAACAGTAAATTTGCAGTGAACCATAAAAACTAAAATAAAACCTTTATAGAAACAAAACTTATTTATAAAAACGCTAAAAGAAATGCAGCATAAAAATATCTGTACGATAAAGCGTCTAATCTGCACATTATTCTCCCACAAAGAGTTTTCTTCGTAAAAATCTAAAATTAAAAAAAATGACAAATAATATATATAACGGCTTACGAGTGGAGTCGTGCCCCAAATGATACCGAAAGAACGAGAGACACTAATTCATTATATAGAACATATTACTACTACTAGTTCACGCAAAGATTTAAAATATACGTACATTTATAATATGATCCAAATTTCACTCTCAAAATTCATCTCTAGTTTGAGGCGACTTTGGCCCCAATTGTGCGCTAACGCGTTATTTTTTTCTTAACTTTCGCTTTAACTGGTTTGTTTGCAAAACAGTCGCGCAAAGATATGGTCATTTGTCATCCTTTTTCTGTGAACTGTCAGAAAGTTATATCGCTTCTGGCATAGTAACGGTCTGTATAAAAGAAGTCTGTCTGTGTTAGTGGTTCGTCAGTCATCACAACACTTTCTTCTTTCTCTTTTTTCTCGCAGATTTCAGAAACAGTTGTTTTTCTTTTCTTTTTTATAATGATTAGAGTAAGTGTTATATAGAGTTTTACTCAGTTCAAGTTTGAAGTTATAGAAAAATAAAAGAAATTTTTATTTTTTAAACTTTAAATTTTTCTTTCAGTTTAAAAAACTTTTCTTTTTCGTTGGTTTGTTAACACATAGACTTTCTGTTTCAATTTAGGCAATAATATTATCACTTTTTGTCACATACTGCCATTGCGGTGCTTTGAGCGGTGGTTACGGCGGTTCAGTCGGCGGTGGTTACGGTGGCGGTAGAGGTTATGGCGGCGGCTTAGGTCTCGGCTCACTTGGCGGTGGCATCAGTTCAATTGGCGGAGGATATAGATCTCTTGGCGGTTCACTCGGTGGTGGTTCATACGGAGGTTTAGGAGGATATGGAGGATTGAGCGGTGTTGGTCTCGTTGGTGGAGGCGGCGGTGGATTCGTCAGCAAAGGCCCAATTCAAGCTGCAGTGCAGACCAGATACAACGTGGAAGTGGTGCCAGTGAACATACAACAGGCGCCAATTCAGCCACAGATTATCGAAGTCGATTCCGGTGATCTCCCGGTTGTGCTCAGTTTCAATTCGCGTTCGAGCAGAATCCAAGTGCAACAGAACCACATCGGCGGCGGCGGAGAAGTGCAGAACACTCAGTCCGAAGACGAGCCATCGATTTTGCGTCACGAAGTGACCAAACCAGTCATCCAAGAAGTGCGCGAAATCATCACTCCGTTCAGACGTGTGATACAAGAGATTCGTCCAGTGGTCGAAGAAGTGCAGACCATTGTGGCGCGAGGAGAGGCGAGACCGAGTTTATCGGTTGGCAGTGGTCTTGGAGGTGGTCTCGGAGGTGGTGTTATTCTCGGTGGTGGCGGTGGCGGATCGCTCGGCGGTGGATCACTTGGTGGCGGATCACTTGGCAGTAGTTTTGGCAGTGGACTTGGCAGCAGTTTTGGCAGCGGTCTCGGAGGTGGTCTTAGCAGTGGTTTGGGAGGCAGTGGTCTCGGCGGTGGAATACTCATTAGCAACGTTGGTTCAGGACTCGGCGGAAGCGGTGGCTTTGGCTCCACTAAATTTTCTGGTGTGGGCGGCGGTTTAAGTAGCGGTTTAGGCGGTGGTTATGGCGGTTCAGTAGTAAAATCTGTTGGCGGTGGTGGCAGCTATGGTGGTGGCAGTTATGGTGGCGGTTCTAAATACTAATCCGCGTCAAAATTGAAACGTCACACCATTATTCAGATATTTAAAGTTAATATAGAAAAATTTTTAGCTTTTATATTGCAGTAAAAGAAAGTCTCATCTGTATTATGATAATATTTCGTAAAGCTTTTTTTATACACAATTTTTTATACACTATTTTATTATTATTATACGATTACTATTTTTTAATTTTAAGAAAAAATAAAATTTAAATATAAACATTTATGGTTCACTTATTCTCTTAATACTAACTTCAATTAACTTCTAGTAATAAGTAGTCACAAATTTACTTCGTTATTGTAGTAGAAACTACATATTAAATTCTATTGAGTAACCACACACACAAGGTTTGATGCGCAACCCATACCGTAATTAAGAATTTATTATAACTTTAATTTGTGAGCTAATGTCCTATTATGTAGCATTAATGAAAGAGTTTATAGATGAAGTCGTAAACAAAAGAGACAATAATTCAAACGATAATTTGATAATTATAAAAAAGATATTTTAGTTTTTTTAATGAATTTATTTATAATAAAATTATTTTTGATAAAAATTGTGTGAATCTATAATCGAAAAAAGTTATGTACTGCACATAATTTTTTTTAATCAATTTTCATCATTATGTATATAAAAAATGTACGTTTAAATCACAGGTTAATAATTTCTTAGTGTTAATTAAAATACAGAATATTTTCCATACTAAGTTAGTAGTGTTGTATCACAAATTGTTTTTCTCGTTTTGTTATAAGTTTTATAGGTATACATCTGTATAATACTTATATATATCATTAGTCTTTATTTTGTTAGACCAATCAAAAATACTGCGCATACACAGGTATTTCACATGATTGTGTAATAATATATTAAAATCGATTGTAATTTTTCTCGTATTTAACGACATAAATAATAGTGGTAAACAATTTCAAAAATTAATGACAAATATTAAAACTTCTCGTGCGACACTGTTAACAAATTTTCACCATTTTTTAACGTGTGTTCAATAAAATATATAGAAATAAATAACAAACGATGCAGAGACCAACGCTAATAGCCGGTCAATTTTTATCACCGCATAAAAAGTGCGCAAAATTTATTTACAATAATGATTTAAGGCTAAAATTTAAGGCGCTATTGTTTAAAAGCATTTTTTTTAAAAAATAATATCTGAAAACCCGTGAATAGTGGTGCGGCGGCTGTTTTCAGCCACTGAATATAATCAAATACTAATCATTAATTGTGTAATCAGTCGATTCGGATGCCTGTGTTGTATCATCAGTTGTTCTACTTTTCCTGCCGTAGACTAAGTTAACAAAACGAGAAACGATATTAAACCATATAATTACAAAATTAATTGAGAATATAAGTTAAATAAATAATAAGGAAAGGAGAAATTAAAAAAAACTTTATGATAAAAAAAACTAAATGAAACACAAACTTTTCTCTTTGAGTCCCGAACCAAAGTTAATCATAACAAAAATCATAGTCATAACAGTCAACACGCGCACTACAATAGCAATAATTCCCACTAAATAGACCGACATCTCTAATACCAAATTTTCATTGCCTTTTGAATACTGTTTTCAGTTCTCAACCAAAAAAAAAATTTATAAAAATAAAAAAATTATCATCAAACGAAAATAAAACAAAATAATTTCAAGAAAATAAAGCTAAAATAATAAAAGTGAAATAAAACAAACATACGCGAACTAAATTCCATATAATGATAATTGGCTCAAAAACACTGAACGCAACGAATATATAAACGAGAATTTTATTTTCAAATCTCATCTGCAAAAAATAAAAAACAAAAAAAAAACGAAAATAATAATAATAATAAAAGTTAACTCATAACGAAAATTATTAGCAAGTGTTTTATAGGCTTAAAAGATAATTATAGCAACCGATAACTGACCGATAAAAATCCTAACGCAATCCACGCGACGGTAACAATCGATCCGATGCTAATAACAAGTATCTGTCTTTCGTCCCATTCGGTGAAACCTTTATTGAGCCACAGTATGAGCGACGAACCGGCGAGCTGTGCGTCAAACTTCAGTAAACTGGACTCAATGAACACAAACTCGCACAACCACTGCATTAACGCGTTCGCGCCGATTGTGCGAAATATTAGACTCTTCGACTTGTAATACCGATAACTGAATAGTAAACCGGCAACTATTAGAATCGGTCCGATAGCGGTTGTGACGACTAGACGAACCTAATTTAAATCATATTTTGCTTTTTATTAGATGGTTATAATTGGTTGACAAAAATTGGTTTATTTTTTTATTAACAAATACGAGTTTCTCAATATGTAAATAAATCTATGAAAAATAAAACTGCAGGATAACTTAACTTATAGGATTGTTTTTATTAACGTTAATATTGTTTGAACAGCTTTATTGCGAAAAAGGCAAAATGTAAGTGAAACGCGAAAATTTTGCTCACAAGTTTAGATTTGGGCCTTTCAGACTTCGCCGTGTAATTGAAAATCACGTAAATCATTACGATAATAGTGGTTAAAACAAATGCTAACAATTCAAACGCACGTTCGCGAAATATGCCCTAAAAAATCACACAGAAAAAAAAACAAAGAAAATGAAATAACCGATAAATAAGTCAATGTCAGGCGAAAAGCATACCTGTGTTACGTAAACGAAACAAAAACAATTGGTCCACAATAGTAATACGGCGAACGTGTAGTCAGAATCGGACGGTTCGAGTGACACTAAACGATCGATCGATAGCGCCATTGATATCACTAGACTGACGATCGACAAACCAAAGTAAAGCCATTCGTAGCGCGACAGCGACCAAATCGATCGCGTCTACAAAACCAATTAAAAATAAAATTATTAACACAAATCAAATGACGTATTAAATAATAAGTGAGAGTCACATACGGGCCCTAATATTGTGCGCTGAGTTAATGGATGCGACGGAATGCCGAGATCTTCGATCGTATACACTGGTCGAAGGGATGAGTCATCCGCGGCTGACGACGATGACGAGTGTGGCGGTGGTAAGCGTTGCGATGATGATAATCCATGTTGCGTGGATGCGATGGTTGTCTCATTTATGAATGACATGGACATTGTTCTCTCGCGTATAGTAATGTTTTGATCGTAACAACATTTGTTTGGGTCAAGTATTGTTAAAGTTTGTTTCAATGCAATCTTCTATCACAATCACACACCTAAACACCGTTGACAACCAACAGGTAGGCGTTATTGTTGTTATCAGACACAGAACTGTTGTATATATTGTGTTTGTAACCCTTTGTAATCACACATAACATTTAAGCATTAATTTTTAAGGTGTGCGTCGATTCAGTGTTTGTAAGTACAGTATGTTTGTTTACACTGTTTGATGTGCGTTCGTAGCAACACATGGTTACACGCCTTTACATATAAACTGTATAACTGTACTTTAAATTACAACTGCGGTAAATATGAATCTAAAAAGTAGATCTAAAAAGAGTATTTTTTAAATCTGCGCACAATATTTAAATTTTCAGTTAATTTTAAGTTTATAATAATTAAACTTTAAACAAATTATGCGTTATTGTTATACGAAGATTATAAGTAAATCTGTAGTTATGGGTAAAGTCTTTTAATTCTAAAACTTTACATACAAATAATTTTCCAAATAAGTTATATTTTTCCATATAAATTTTCCAATTTGACACAAATTAACACAAAAATTCAATTGAATTAATGGCATATTAAAGTATATATGAGTGGACAATTTTTTTTAAAGCAATTCCAATAAATTTCTTATACTTTCATTAGTAACTTAATTTACTCTGTAGTATCGCTAGTTTTTTATAGTTCACTGAGACTTCGATAAACATCTTTAAAATTTTGTTTTTTCCATTGCAATTAATATTCCGAAATGTATTAAGTTTTTATTTTAATTAATATTAATGTAAATTACAATTTTTATATTTATGATCAGATAATTAAGTTATATATATATACAAATATATACATTTTTTTGTTTAAAAATCTCAAATATACATATATCGACAAAAAACAACTTAAAAATTTAAAAACCAGATAAAATTCAGAATTAAAAATAAATGCATTGAAATAAAAATCAAGAATAATAAAAATTACTATAATTTAACGCTACTACTAGTGAAGAATCAAAATTAAAAAAATAGCAATAAAATTTTTGGCAACTAAACAGACCTCAACTATCAAATTTCCTAATAAATAAAAACCAAAACTCATATCAATCACACAATACTGTAATAATTCCATATATAAATATAATTAATTTAAAAAAATATTCTGACAAATTAAAAGTAAATTGACGTATCATTTACTCTCTTTCCTCTAACATCGCATCTACTAGTGATGTTCACAAATGTCGGCAATCGCTTATAATGTCCGACAATGAACTGACTGGGCATCAAATTGCAATCACTGACCATTTCTTGGTTCGCCAGTCTCTCCAACGACACACTCGAATGCAGTTGCGACACAAGCGTATCGGCGCCAGTATTTCCAGGCATCGGATGGTGCGGTCGCGCGCTGATCGCCGACTCTATAATATCGAACGGATCGCGTTTCTTGTGTATGAACGCGCACCGCGACCCGAACGAGCAGTAACCGGTCACGTGATAGGCGCTGCAGATTTTCGTCTTGTAGTTCGGGTGACGATTCGCTTTCGAGTTGAGGTCAGTGGAGCCGTGCGCGAACACACACCGTTCGCCGTAAACGCAATAACCGAGTTCGTGGTACTGACGGCACAGTTCCGTCTTGTAGTGCGACGCCACGCACATCCAGTTTTTGTTAGCACAGTGATTAGCACTCGTCTGGTTGTAGTGATTAATTTCTGGTTTTTCTAATTAAATTTATTTTTTTAAAAAGTTTTTTTTCCATAATAAAATGAAGAGATTGTTTTTTTAAGAGATCATTAGAGATGAAGAGAAAGTAAAGTAAACCTCTGACGACGAAAATGTTGTGCTGGCCATAGCGCGACAAACGACACTCCGTTTGCGGGTACGACGAAGACCACACCACTGGTTGTCTCATTTGGTAATCAGTTTGGCAATGGTTCGCAATCAGTGCCATTGTTTGTGTTTGAAATTAATTAATCTATTGTCTTAAGAAACTCAGTTACGATAGTTTAAAATATAAAAAGACTAAAAAAAATCTTAAAATAATAAAAAATTTAAATTATATTCAAAATAATGTGTGTGTGGTGTGATGTGTGCGATAACAACAAATAAAATACAAATAAAAAAATATATGACATTATTATATATATAGTTTGATCGTTTTAGTCATTTTACTGAAAAACGTATATATATTTTGATCGTAAGACTTTTAACTGACAGTTAGTGCCAATATCTATGAAAATAATTTTATTAAATGAAATTATAAGTAAGCACTTCAATAACGTTAATAAATATATTAATTATGTACAATTGGGTGAAAAAAGATTAAAATATTTTTTGTTGTTGATTTTACACGAATAAAAAGATTTTTCAAAACTTTAATTATTTAATAAGAAATATTTAGAACTGTGATATACATTCATAATTAGAACATTAAGAGTTTACTTTAACGCAAATTTGAAATTAATATTTTACATTATATTTAATTAGCTTAACTCCAGTATATCTTAGCAAAGATATTATTATTGTTATTATTATTAATCTAAATTATTAATAGTGTGAAGTTCAAGGACTCGTAAAAAATTCTAACTTAGTTCTGTGTGAATAGAATTTTCTAAACTAAAATATTGACTATAAAACAACTCAAACTCAAACAACTCAATGCTGTTATTAACTTCGGTTTATATTACTATACGGTTTATTATAAAATTGGTAACATAAAGCTAATGATTATAAGACCAATTTTTCTGTGACTTATTTCTTGTGACTAATGATGAATCTAATAAATTTTCTATAAAAATCATGCCTGAATGAACAGGCATTCATCTTTCTTGTAAATATTGAATTACAGGCTTAAAATAATTTTTTGTTTTGTTTTAACTTTTCAATATTAACCGCTCTTAACCGCTAGATAGATATAATCCTTAAAATAATCCTCAATTAATAAAGTGAGGATCACTTATCCGTTATGGATCCGTTAGTGATGACATGTGATACACTTATTTCTATTCATAGGATTTTTCTAATTAATTCAGTGGCAAGCAAACCAAACAAAAAATGCAGATAATTTCTCTGCCAATAAATCATTTTGCCAAACAGTGTGGTTAGTGTTAATAGACTCAGTAAAACGTACTCTTAATACTTTAATTCGCAAAACAAATAATTCCTATCAATTTTTCCGTTCATATAAAAGCTATTGTAGTTTTTTTTGGGCACAGAATTAAATTTTACATTAAAAGTTAAAACTCTAAACCATGATTCTAACAGTGCTGGCATTGTTTCTAGTGGCGATCGTGAAGCCAAGTCCGATATTAGACTCGACTTCGGGCGACTCTATGAATGCGTTCAGAAATAATCCCTGCTTTACGACCACTGAGGACCAGGAAAACCTTTTTCTACGTCTAACACAACTACCGGATTATAAGCGATGGCTGAGGCCGGGCAGTGATGACGGACCACTTCGGGTATTCTAGCAAATATTTTGACTGTTTATCACATTTACTGTTTTAATAAAATTATTGCTTTGATTTTAAGCTCAATGTTAGTTTGGATATGAATTCGCTGGCATCGGTGGACGACATGCAATCCGAGTACAGTTTACTGCTAATGATGGACTTGGAGTGGTTTGACAATCGGCTGGTGTTCAATATTGACGGATGTAATCAGCAAGAAAATGCGATCACAATGGAAGGCAGTACGTGGCACTTCGATCGCATATGGTATCCGACGCTAAGAGTGCCGAACACCAAAGAACCGGGTTCTATGGAATTGAATGGCGACGCGTCGGTGGTTATTCTTCGAATTAAGTCCGACGGCTACATGTTTCTCAGAATGAGGTAACTTTCTTTTCAGTGGAAAAAAAACTTCAATCAGCTGACATGATTCACTAGAATTTTATTGCATTCATTCATTAGGTTACAGTTAAAATTATTCTGTCAGCTAAACTTCGAAGAGTACCCGTTCGATACGCAGCAATGCTCGGTAAAGATCGAGAGTCGCTCGCTGTCCGACGAGCAGCTCATCCTTGCGTGGCACGACTCTCACCCGTTCTATCACGGAGAGGGCTTTCATATTGACGGATATAGTTTGATCAATTACGAGCTGTCTAATGATTCGGTGAAAATAATCGGCGACTTATACGAAAGCGATCGCGTCAGTCGTATTAAAGTGCAGTTTCATCTGCAACGCGAGTGGTATCACTATTTGCTTGACGTGTATTTGCCATCAGCGCTGTTTGTCATCATGTCTTGGCTGTCATTTTGGTTGGTTGTTATACGTTTTTTATATCATATTTTTTTACTGATCAAATTTAAAATAACTTTACTGAAAACTTAGCATTTCAATCTCTGTATTTTGTGTTTCTTTAGGCTGGAAATATCAGCAACACCTGCCAGAATAACATTAGGTGTGTTTTATTTTTAAAAAAAATTAATTTTAAAACATCAAAGTGAAACATTCATCGCTTAATAGATATTTATTTTTTTAATTTAAAAATCACTCTTATTTCTTAAACAGAAATGCATACTTTTCTTTCCATGCTTTTACCAAAAAAAAACAGAAATTTAATTTAATCCAAAATTTATTAAATCGAACCAAAATTATTTCGGTTACGCACAGGTATGACAACAATGCTGACACTGGTCACAAGTTCAACGTCGGCGCGCGAAAAGTTACCGAAAGTATCGTACATACACGCGCTGGATATTTGGATAGCGGCGTGCATATGCTTTGTATTCGCGTCACTCATTGAATTCGCTATTGTCAGCTATATATTCCGGGCGGAGAAGAGTCGCCAACAACAAGTCAAGTCATTGCAACGAGACTTGTCTGCGCTGTCGCTGGCAACTCTCGCGTCATCCTCCGAACCGGTTATCAATGTTTCCCCATATCTGGATGTTCCGGTAAAGAAAAAACAATACTGTATCATTTTGTTGAAAATTAATAGATATTGAAAATTAAAAAATATATATATATTAGAAACCGAAGTATGCGATAGTAGGCTGCGACTCCAGCAACGAATTTTTAACCATTGATAGATTGGCGGACAGATTGCGACGAGTGAGCTGTCAGGATATTAGTGGAACCACTGATGACATAAAAAAACTTCGGAAAAAGAAAAAATGGTTTCAGAAACTGGTGACGTTTAAGAGACCGGACATTAAAAATCTGTTTAAACTGTCGAATCCGCAGCGATTTGCCGATAGTATTGATCGTAAATCTCGTTTCGTTTTCCCGCTGTGTTTCCTCATATTTAATATCATTTACTGGATATCGAAAATCAAGATTACAAAATAATTAGACATTATTGTAAAAAAATAAATAAATATTTATTTTAACTGTGAATAAAAATTGTTTCTTGTTATGCGTTTGTTTTTCGAATTTACCAATAATTTCGATATCAATAAAATTAATATTATATATTTAATAAAATTGGGTGCGCTATTTATTAGAGTGTGTGGTGATATATCTCGCACTCCGAGTCAATGTCATTTATTGGTTAGTTTATTGCCTTTAAGTCAGCTTTAAAGTTTTTAGATGACCAAAATTAAATATATACTGTATTTGACAATTGACAGCGGAGTTTGAATATAGACTACCATTTTTGACAAATAACAGTAAAGTGAGTATTGTTATACCTTATATAAGCACAATATGACACACAACAGATTTTGTTTGCTCCCTAACTAAATATCACACACGAGTCAACCTTTTTTAATCCTCACTTAATCAAAGTGTGTGCAAAAATAGATACTTAATAAAGAAATGTTTGTTGCCTTAATTCCAACAATATTTGGTATTAAGTTACTAATTAATTTTTTTGTTATATAAAGACCAGATAATTTCGTTGACAATAAATCTCTATTAAGCAAACACACACAGAGAAAGATGAATATACTATACAGAACAGAAAATCACACTTAATTTCACTGTAACTCGAAAGTTTGTCAATTCATATAAAAACAAAACTGTTAAACAGTTATTTGCTAATATTAGTTATTTAATTAAATTATGTTTATATTGACAGCGTTAGCCGTATTTGTAGTGGCTATCGTGAAGCCGAGTCCAATACTGGATTCGAGTTCCAGTGACACTATGAATACGTTCAGGAATAGTCCATGTTTTAAGACCACCGAAGAGCAAGAGGAACTGTTTCTAAAGTTGACCCAACTTCCCAACTATAAACGATGGATACGGCCGACCAATAACGATAAACCGCTTCAGGTATTTGATGTGTGCGATGCGTACACTGAATGTGTTGAAAACGTATTCCATTGGCAATTAAATTTAAATTAAAAGCAAGACAATTAAAATAGAACTAAAATAATTAATTTAAGGAAATGGGTTTTCTTAGAGAACTTTTTAATTTTAAATTTTTCAAAATATAGAATGAATTGTTTAGTTTTATACCAAAAAATGATTTATCTACATAGCATAACAAAATGAATAGTGCATAACTAATGGTCAACCTCTTGAAAAAATCTTTAAAATACATTGAAACTAAAATCCATGAAAAATCAAGAGTTTAAAAATTATGTGCTTTTGATTTGAATTCAATTATTTTTTTTATAAGAAAAACAGATTTTAAGATAAAATATTTATTCAAACAACAGATTAACGTTAGTCTGGATATGAATTCGTTGGCGTCGGTCGACGATATTAAATCCGAATACAGTCTGTTACTAATGATGGATCTCGAATGGTTCGACAATAGGCTGGCGTTTTATAATTACAGTCAATGCAGCAAAGAAAACGTGATGACAATGGAAGGCAGTTCCTGGCATTTGGATAGGATATGGTATCCGACGCTTAGAGTACCGAACACTAAAGAGCCGGGATCTATGGAACTGGATGGCGACGCTATGGTCATCATTCTGCGGATAAAATCAGATGGCTATGTATTTCTCAGATTGAGGTGATATTTAGATTTTTGAGAATATAATTTAATTCAATAATTTTGATAAGAGGTTGTTTTTTGGATCACATAAATTGTTAGGTTGCTGCTGAACCTTTTCTGTCAGCTAAACTTCGAAGAGTACCCGTTCGATACGCAGCAATGCTCGGTAAAAATCGAGAGTCGATCGCTATCCGATGAGCAGCTCATCCTTTCGTGGCATGAGGTGCACCCCTTCTATCACGGAGAGGGCTTTCATATGAGCGGTTTTCGTATGATTAATTACGAGTTGTTTAATGATTCAGTCAAAATTATAGGCGACTTATTTGAGAGCGATCGCGTCAGTCGTATTAAAGTGCAGTTTCATCTGCAACGCGAGTGGTATCACTATTTATTGGATGTGTACTTACCATCGGCTCTGTTTGTTATAATGTCTTGGCTATCATTTTGGTTCGGTTTTTATAATTCCACCGCAATTTATTTAACACAATTGATTATTGATAAATTTTAAAATTATTTTATATGTTTCAGGCTTGAAATATCGGCAGCACCGGCTAGAGTTACTTTAGGTAACCAAAAAATAATTGTAACAAAACTTTTAAGATCTATTTTTTTAATTAAAAAAACCAAAATTAAACTGAAAATATGATTGAAAAAGTCTAGACATATTTTTCAAAAAGATTTTTATACTATTATTGTATTGATTTAATACCCCAGGAATGACAACTATGTTAACACTGGTGACGAGTTCGATAGCGTCGCGCGAAAAGTTGCCAAAAGTTTCGTACATCCATGCGCTGGATATTTGGATATCGGCGTGCATTTGCTTTGTATTCGCGTCACTCATAGAGTTCGCAATTGTGAGCTATGTGTTCAGAGCGGAGAAGAATCGCCAGCAGAAAAAGAAATCACTGCAACGCGACTTATCGGCTCTTTCTCTGGCAACGCTGGCCTCATCCGAACCGACGATCACTGTTTCCGAATACCTTGATGTTCCGGTATATAATCACCATCACTAAAGAAAAATAGTTCACAATATAATAAAATGAATTTTAATTTTTTCGTAACCAAAACAGAAACCAAAGTATGCGCTAATAGGCTGCGACAGTAACGAGTTTTTAACGATCGACAAATTAGCGGACAATTTGCGACGAGTAAGCTGTCAAGAATTAAACAGTTCAAGCGGTATTAAAATTCGTAAAAAGAAGTGGTTTAAGCGGATTAATCCGAAGTCGCTGTTTAGTTTATCGAAGCCGCAACAATGGGCCGACAATATCGACCGCAAATCTCGTTTCGTATTTCCGTTGAGTTTCGTGATATTTAACGTTGTTTACTGGACATCAGTAATGCATTAAACAAAACAAAAAATAAAACGATTACCGGAACATTGAGCAGTATTTCTTTAATAGTAAAATAGTTTTTAAGTATTAGCTATACCGTAGTTTAACAGTGTGTGAATTATTACTATTTATGATTAAAACCGATTCAGCTTTTCCTTATTAGACTCAAATAAGATTCATTAGATTAGAAATCGATTAGACTATTACCTCGTAGTTATTTGACTTTTTCGCAACAAATAAACTCAATAATCATCATCTCAGCAATTAACTTAAAATATTTTATATTCATTTAATGTTAATAACTTAAACTTAACAAATACTTAAACCAACGACACGTTATGTTATAAAAAAAACTGTCAGTCATAAAACTATTGTGAAATGAGAATCAAATAACTATTATTTTTCAATAAATCCCATTAAAACTCTCTTTGCGGGATTATTATGAATGTGTTGATGCGGTGAGCGAATTGTCTTCAGTTTACGATTGCTTCGAATTGTGGCCGATATCCTATACTTAGGGTCACGAGTTCGATCATTTTCCGCCTCAGTAACAAATTGCGACGACTCTTCTGTGTCTTCGCGCGGATAGTAATGCGACTCGAGTCGCGGTAATACTGTCATACTTCGGTAAATGTCCCCAAAACGCAGCACTGGTACCGCAATTGGTTTACTGTCTCTCGGATGGTGTCTCATAAGCCAGGCTTGCTTTTTAATCTCGGCTATTGTTAACCGCTTAGTGAAGTCTCGAACAAATATGCGCTTAAATAAACACCACAGATACGGGTCACCAGTGATATCGCGCGGGTATACGAGTTTCACGCTCACTATTGACTGCGGTCCATCGAACGGCAGTTTTCCGCACACCATTTGATACAGCGTGACACCCGACGACCACACGTCAAACTTCGTTCCACTATAGACTAATGTTTCCGGCGTTACATCCAACAACTCTGGCGGTTGGTGTGACTGAGTGCCCGCAAACTGGTCCACAATTATATCGTTGGCGGCGAACCAGTGCGCGATATGGCAAACACCGAAATCGCAAATCTTAATCGTGTCCGACGGGTCCACTAGTAGATTATCCGGTTTGATGTCGCGATGGTACACACCATTGCTGTGCAGATACTCCAGTCCTTCGATTATATGCGTGAAATATCGATGCGACTGCCACTTTGGTAGTTTATGATCGGGCGCTTCGGCGAGAAACTCGTCCAAAACAGCGGTTCCGTATTCCATGAACAGATAGATCTTTCGCTCGGTTTCGTGTTTGTCCAGCAGTTTGATTACGTTGCAGTGATCGAGTTTGTGCACCAATCGGAACTCCTTCTCCAAGTGTTCCGCGATATACGGTTTGGTCTCCAACACTCTTCGCTTAAATATTTTGCCAGCAATTCGTTTCAGCGTTCGCTGGTCGACAAACTCTCTTACTGTGGCGAACGAACCGTTGCCCAACTTCTCGCCCTTAATGTAGTGTTTCACCACTTTATATTTGGTGAGTTTTTTCGGAAATATTTCTTCTCTCGAGTCGATGTATATGATGCTGGTCTCGCTCACATTTAACGCGTTCATCGCGTGTTTCAAATTGTTTTCGGTTAATTCTTTTTTGGTAATATCTTTGTCTGTTTTGTACTCATTGTTCTGTTCTGATTCAGCGTTTGTATCATCATCTCTATCATCGATTCTAGTAGTAGTAGTAGTAGTTGTATCTGACTGAGAGTTTCCATTATTATTATTATTATTTAATTCTATATTATCTTTAGATTTATTCGACATTATCTGATATTTTTATTTAACAATCAATTTACTAGATATTTTACTGTTCAGTTATATTCAGTTTAAACGCATTTTAAAAATTTTCCAATAATGAAAACAGTTTTCTCGCGCTTTCGAGAATTATAGAATTTTTTTATTTTACGAGTTATATGAACTAATAATTCACTATTAATTTTTAAAAATTTAAAACTTTATATTTAATCAATATCAGACCATAGTTACGTAAATGGTTTCTTCCCCTTAAGAAATCTGGAAAATATTACCCCTCCATATAAAAAAGCAAGAATTTGTGGTAATTAAAGTTTAAATTTTGATGCACTCTTTGAATTTAGAGAAATTTCATAGCTGAGCCCCTCCTTTGAGATTTAGACTTAATCATCCATTTTAAAATTAACTCTATTTGTTGGAACTAACAGTTAAAAATTATCGCATTAGATGTGTGATATTTGTTGCGAAATAGAGCATGTTTTTAAGGTTAGAATCTAGTGTTGTTTTGATAACGAGTTTTGAATTTTGATAGTCTACTAATTTTGCATAAAAAAGAGATTTACTGTAAATACTTAATTTTATCTCAGAATAAAATAAAAATAACATATACACACAGCAAAAAAAAAACTATGTGCCACAGTTTTTTGTGATTGAATATTAAATTTACGGGAAATTTTCCTACAGATGCAAAAAAAAGACATTATAAATTACCTTTTTAGATATTCAACTCACTTTCACAAAGAAAAAACAGACATACAGTGAGATAGTGCTACAGAACTGTCCGTAACAGTTTTTCCCCAGTTGATTATTACGACTAATTTTTCTTATTATTGCGTTACCATTTATAAACTTTTTAAAAAAAGGTTAAACATTTTAATGTTATATTTATTTAAATTTAAAATCGTATAATAAATTATGCGATGCCTGTATAACTCTGCCGTATTTCGAAGGTCTATGAGTGATGTAATTTGCTGATGAAATTTTCCATTATATTAATGTAATATTAGTTAGTCATAATAATGGTTAAAGCAATAATCAAATAACCGTTTTGATTGTATTATAGATTGTGTTTATTTACAAATTCTCGACATTCAGTTGTACAGTTGTTTTTTTGAAACATTATTATCATAAAAATTTAAGCTTATGGAAATTTAAATTCTAATTAAATTCCTAACATAAAAATTGTTTCACTGGATGGATGAATAGATAGATAGATAGATATTAAAATAATAATCATAAAAAACCACAAAAATCATCATTCAATTAGTTCTACGTTACGTTTGATCCGATTGTTTGAAACTACTATTCTCAACAATACTGCTAAACAACTGATACATACAGTGATGCTGGCCGTGAGCTACTATTATATGATCGCGAACACTAGCGATACATTCATTTATATCGATTTTTTCCGATTCTCCTCTATTGTTATCCGCATTATTATTATTATCACTATTTTCGAGCATAATCTTCAACTTCTCGAGCAAACTAAACGTTATATTCGGGTCGTAACGACGCAAGTCAACCGGATTACTACTACTACTGTCCGTCCGTCTGTAACTTTTCGCATCATTATTATTCGCATCGGAGAAAGCGTTAACATCAAACTCGCATCGATAACATTTGCACTCGAAATAGTAACGCGACTTAAGCTGCGCTATTCGCTCACTTTTCGGCAATTGTGTGTCTATATAGCTGGCGAACAGCTCGTCACCGATTTTAATCTGTTTCAGTGCTTTGATTTGCAATCGATTTCCGCTGGCAATTGCGGTTACGTTTGGCGAACACGAGTGATCCAAAGCGGACGCAACGATATACAGACCACTGCCGCAGTGCTCGTAACCAGACATGTGATGATCGCGAATATTTATGCCATAAGCGTTGATCACTAATATACCGTAGAGTTTGATTAGCCCTTCGTCTGATACGCCGTCCACACGCATAGTATTAAAACAATCGATTATAGACTCGATTTCTGACTTTCGTTCGCCGTCGCTGATAATGTCGTAGTAATGCGATTCGAGATCGTTTACACTTCGTTTCGATCCGTCCGGTAATAGAACTGTTGCGTACGCTGCACTTGGATTGTGTTTGATTAGTAGCGCAACACGTAATAAAAGTTTATTGATATTCTCTAACAGTTGATGGTAATGTGTTTGATAGAATTGGCACTCATTTTTATGAAACTTCCAGTCGATTTTCTGGCATCGCTGGTCGCAGTAATACATTTTCTTGCATTGCGAACACTTTTTTAGCGATTCACTACCAACCATACAATAGTCGCATCGTTTGCTCTTTTGCTCCTCAAACAGAATATGGACCAGTGGTTGGCATTCAATGATTAGTTCGCCGCTTGCGTAGCACTTGTTCGCCACAAACATTTTGTTCTTCTTATCGACACGAAACACACTTCTTATTAATAAAGCTTAAAGAAAGTTTGCGAAAAAAACTTACGGTATTTATTCACGCAAAATAGTTTTTGTCGCACAAACAGAAAAGAAAACATCGTTTAGAGGTTTATAGGTCATCATCAGTATATTTTCGTGAACTTTTAAATTAAAGTCTATTTGTTGTTTGTTTCGTTTAAGACAAGTTTATTTAGTCCAAAAAAATTTGTTTCTTAAATTTTGTTTATAACGCTCAGATTTAACTTCATTAGCAGTAATTTAATTGTAGTTTCTTTTTTGTTTTGTTTATTTATTCATTTATTTCACTTTTTCATTAAATAACGATTAAATAACTTAAATTTATCTTTTTGGCCAACATTTTTAGTGATAAGAAAAATATTTTCATTTGATTAAGAAAATTTTTAGACAAAAACACTTTTTTTGTAAAATTTTCGAGTATATCGAGAGAAAAAAATAGAATGCTTTTAATTATTGCTTGCAAAACTGTTCAATAGCACATACTTACTAAGTTTCACATAACATTGAAGAAACAAATCTTCTTTTTTTAAGTAAATTATTATGCAATGCGGAGGAATTATTACGGCAGATATTTTCGCTTTTGAGCATGTCTTCTAGAAAATTATCGTATACTTTTGTCATGTGTTGTTTACTTTTTGATTCTTTTTAGATGATTAATTATTTTTAACCAACTGGTTTTAAATCAGTGCTGATGGCATCACAAGGTGACCCTTGTTTCGAATTAATTCACAGATACAGTGCCAGATCAGACTCGTCTGGCAGGAAAAGTGAGGGGCGCTATACTATTATAATATTGCATTAAACAATTTATTATACTGTATATTTATTTCATTCTGAATAAGGTTGTGTAGCATACAAACTAGAGATGAGCATCGGTTAAAAGTTAAGAATTTTCTTTAACTCTTAACCTTAACCGCTGCAAAAATTTTAACCTCAACTCTAACCGGTTAATATTTGTATTAATTTTAGCTCTGACTGAGTTAACTCCAGGTTAACCGGTTAACCTATTTTTTTAATTTTCAATAATAAATTTTGTAATTGAAGTAATTTTAATTAAGTTAAACTTTTTGAATCTTCGTTTTAAATTTAAATTATTCGAACGCAAAAAACAACTTGTTCTTTGTATAATTTTCAAAAATAGTTCAATATTTCTAATATAATAATTTTAAAAAGCTTTTATGAGTTATTAAATAGTGTTGAATTAAACATATTTTAAGTTAGAAAAGTTAACCGGTTAACTCCATAATAAATTTTAACTTTAATCGGTTTGAAATGTTCTAACTTTAACCTTAACTGTATCCAAAATTTTAATCTATCCGGCAATTTTAACTTCGGTTAACCTTAACCGGTTAAAAGTTAACTGCTATAATGCTCATCTCTAATACAAACAGATTGTTTGATAAGAGGAGACAAGAGACAAAACTGGGGGCAGTGGACATAGAATCGGTCTCTCTTATTAATTAGAACACATATTTATTGTATTATTTACTCTTTTTTTGTTTTTTAGTAATAGCTTGTGATTTTTTAAGTTTGTCTTTCGCTTGTTTAGCTAAATCAGGAAAAAGCCTACAGAATGTCCTATCTTTTGCGTTGAACGCCCAGCTCTGTTCGGCGAATCGTCTTTTCTCTTGCACTGTTGTGTCAATGCTACCACTCGTAAACGCAGTATAGTCTTCCAGCATAAAGCTAAGCAGACCCTGGAGCACAGCGCCTACTGTCCACAGCGGTGACCATTGTTCGGGATGCGCGTCACTAATCGTTAGGCACAATCTCTGATCGCAAGCAAAGCGACCGCTCGGTGTCAGCATTTTGATTCGCGGCGGTTTGAAAGGAAACTCAGCGGGAAATTCCAGTGTTCCGTGATATATGCCACCGCTGTATGGACTGTCGTTCGGTCCCGTTATCACGTAATGCCATTGCAGAATATTTTCGTCCAGTGGATGCGCGGCAATGTAAGGCAACGGATTTTTCATTAGCTCCGCGTAATCCTTCTGTAATCGCTTTGTGGCCGCTTTAGGAATGCTCGTTGGGGCCATATTTTTTACTTTGAATCCCGTAAAATAATTCCGTTTGTTTTTTCTTAAATCGTTGTTTTAAGATTTTGTGTGGTTTTGTCTAATTTTTATTTATTGAAAAGAAAAAAATACTCCTAACTAAAAAATCCTTATAACTTAATTACACATTTATACTGCAATAATGCAAAACAGCAAAAAAAATTTTAGCTCATTGTTGAAAATTTTGTAGTTATATTAAATTATGCAACTACTACTGAATTCATAACTTGTTGTGCGTAACAATAACGCACAACAATAAAAACATTTTAAAGATTTATAACGAATTTTAGAAGTTAAAAAAATAAAAAGCATTAGTTATTTTCATTTTAAGACAATTTAAGCTGTAATATCGATGGAGAACGTGATGGAGAGAGAGTGAGAGAGAGAGAGAGAGAGTGAGAGAGAGAGAGAGAGTTTTTCACTATTAGACCCGACAAATTGCGGTCCACCTCAGACTCTTATCTTAAACACTACATTTGTATTATGCTTATTTTTAATGTTAATTCTAGCAAAGCAAACAAATTATCGATTTGCGTATTAACCAATAATATTAAAAATAAATAAGTAAAAATTAAAAGTTAAAATATATAAAAATAATAGTAAATTTATTTTTATAATTAAATCTTTATGAGATCTTATACTTAAAAACTTATGCCTACAGGATATTTTTGTTACGCTAAATTAGTTTTTCAATTTTAGAGTCATTAATAAAATTTCTTTGATTTAATATTAGTTGTAATAATTTATTAATTGAAAGGTGATTGAGTGAAATTCATGTCAAAAACATTTTCTTTAAAAAAATTTCATTGATAATGCATAATAAAAATAAAATTTATAATTAAAATAAATTATTCCCAAAATAAAAAAAAATCAGGGAAAACCAATTACTACAGACTACTACTGTATTAATTTTCTTGGAAACATTAGTCGTTAAAAATTTTATTTTTTTTGGCTTCATATCTGTGCATTTTTAATTGTTTTAAATTTTTACAGCTTTAGTAGAAGTTCATTTATTTTATAAAATAATGGCATAAAATGTAAAATCTAAAATAATTGCCAATCTATGATTTAGAATGAGCGCTGACTTTAGGTCAGTTGCACTCACAATACCTTGGGTTGCAACAAAGTCTAAGAATTCATAAATAAAAATTGCCAATAATAGCAATTTTAAAATTTCGGATGAACTTTTAAAGAGTGAGAGAATTTTTAAATTACATTTTAAAAGCGAATCCTTGAAATAAATAAACGCATATTAATTATTAATTAAGCTCAATAAAAATAGTGTTAAGCCCCGCTCGACACTGCAAAAGTAAACAATATTTTTCTATATTTGAATTGATTTTGATTCTTAACAGAGTGTTTAAAATCGGATTATTCGAATTTTTTCTGGGATAGAAATTCAATAGACTTATAAATTTAAGCTAAGCTCAGAAAATGTTTCCAAAAAAGTGTGCTCAGTTTCAAAGATCTAAAAAAAACTCAAATTAGCCGAAAAAACTTTCGACTATGAAAAACCAAAACCATTTTTCTAGAAACACTACAGTAAGTGGCAAAAATTTATGGGTTGAGATTAGTTTCGAAAATGTTCTGTATTTTAAGAAAATAGAAAAAAAACAGCTAAGATTATGGTATAATTGATTAACTAATTCTAGTTGTGCTCTCGAACTTGCGCTTTCAACTAGAACTCGAGCGCTTTCCTTCACTTTTGCTAACTTCACAATTAATAGATCCGTTTTTGATGTCAATTAAATTATTATTTGCCTCAAAATATTATGTATTGTTTAGTATTTTGATTTGTCACGAAAAATGATCATTAAATTCTGATAACAATAAAAACCAATTAATAATAAATCACAATATTTTTCCTCAGTATATATAGAGTACGAGCGAAATCACTCTCGTAAATACTAGATTTTCAATAGTGTTAGCAAAAAATAAATTTTTTAATCAATTAAAAAATATTATTGTTTAGCAGCAGCCATGAAATATCAGAATAAGTCATTTTTAGCCAAAGTAGTGATTTTGCTATTTTTCGGCATTTTTTGTCTGACAAATGCGGCAGAAAAATGCAATATGACCGAAACGATGGCCGATGACTGCGGCAAACGGCTAATGATTATCGGAGATCGTGACTTTAAGATACCGAAAGACGAGGGAGAATTGAAGCTAAAGTGCGACAAAATCTTCGAGGGTATAGACTGCATGAAGAGCTATGGCACGCTGTGTTTGGACCACTTTTCGAAGCAGATCATGAATATGGTGTCGAAGAATGGCAAAATAATGGCCGATCAAAATTGCAAAACTGTTGAGGGCAGAACTGGTATGGTTATTTCGATATATGAATTTATAGAGATTAACAAATAAATAAAAACTTAGGAAAAATTGAATTATTGAGTGTTCCTGTGGCACTGTTATGAACAGTATATAACTTATACTTATGTCAGCAGTAGTTTTGTTCTCAGAAAATTTGTTTCTCTTATGGATTTGAGTAAACTGAATTCAATTTAGTAAAAGTAAATCTATTTCAATAGATAACTGATAAGAACAAAATTCATTTAATCTTCAAATATACGCACTTTAAACTCTCTCTCAAAAAAAAGAAATGATTATTCTTATTTATTATATGTAACAAACTATTTCGCGTTTAATCATCAGAATTGGTTGATAAATTATCGTGCTTCCAAACCGACGAAAATCTGGGTAAAATACATTTCTGTATGGAAAAATATATCGTGCAGATGGAAAACTTGGGCAAAGTTAGCGGCGACTTCCGCATACCGGCCACTTGTTGCACGTTTCACATGATGCGCACGTGTATGCGGGAGAACGCAGCGAAAGTGTGCGACCGGGAGGACGCTGTCGAGTTTATTGCTAACATTGTCTCCTCAGTGGTAAGTATTCAGTAGTGTTGTTGTTAATCGACAGCGCGATTGCAAACTAGACTTTCTTTTTCTTTTCTTTTCTCTTTCTATTATATAAGACCGGAGATTTAGTGAATTTCGCGTGCGGTAAATTCAAGACTTTGGCGGAGTGTGACGCCAATCTGGACCCAACCACTTGGAGTATGCTCAAGGAATTGGTGGCCAGCGATGATCCGGCAGTGATCGCCGCTAAAAAGCAGTACTCGTCGCCTTTTGTTGCGTTGAAGAATATCATAAAGCAATTCAAAAGTTAAATGCTTAAACGTAATTCGAATTATTTTGCGTTGTTTTGCGCGAAAACTTTCGTTACTTTGTTTTTGAGAAAATTTTTTAAATTAATGTTTCAAACTTTTATTTGATTAAAGATTTGTTTAATTTTGATTAATTTCTTTGTTCATTTATTATTTATTTATTGTTTCGTTTGGTATATTTTAAATGAGAGTCAAAATATAGGAATTAAATATAACTAGAGCATCAAAATATGGCTAAAGTTCGAACAAATTAAGTTTTACAGTTCAAAATAAGTGTAAAAAAATATACTTTATTGAAAATAAAGAAATTCAAACAAACAAAAAAAAACACTACACGTTTAGTCAGTGTGTAAAAATTGAGGATAATTTTTAGGAATTTTATTTGGACAAAGAAAAAAGTTTTTAGAGGTGATAAGATATAGTGTGTCAAAAAAATGTTTTAATTACATTCTATTCGGAATTAATGTAATAAAGTAAGTCGTATAAGGATATAAATATTAAAATTAATAATATATTAAGTTATTAAATTTTAAAGATAAAAGAGAGATCTTTCATATACACTGCAACAAAAAAAAAGTTTTCATTTCATTTTTTCGTACGATTTCTGGTAAAAGGTCATAAAAAGCATAAAGAAAACGATCGGTTGGGGAAAACCGCACACATAGAAAAACACTGTCGGATAACCATTTTGATACTTTAGAAATACAATCGAATAGAGAAAGTAGATGGCAAACTGCGCCAATTGTGTAATAGTTATGTACTTTTTCCACCACAGATACTTTCGCATGTGTGCGCCCAACGATGATAGCCCGTAGTACGAGTACATTATGATGTGAACTATCGAATTGATTAGCGGAAATAGACCGCAAGGACCGGATGTCGGGCATAACAGTCCTGCCAACCAACCTTTCGATGGCACACATGAAAATATGAATTAAATTAATTTCTGTAAAAAAACATAATTCAACGAGTTTGTTGTTAGTTACCCAATAACGGCATTAATGAGTGATGATAGAGGTGTAATCTAGTGATTTGATTGTGCTTTTTTCGCAGCACAATAAATACGGTGTCAGTGAGATCAAGCAGTTTCGACACAATGTAGAGATAGCCGACGAACAGCTTTCGGCGCGCAATCGGTGACAAGTCATCGCGCGATGGATAGACAAAGTTGAAACAGTCTAAGCCGTAATTCAGACACACCAGTGACTCGTAGAAGAAGTATCCGTTAAGTGCGACCATGAAAGTGTTATACACGAGCATTGTCTGAAAAAAAGTATATAGATTTTAATTTAAGTGTATTGTATTCATAAAACAATAAAAACAATAAATTTCATATATATAACAAAACCGGTGTCAAAAAATTTAACTAGACGTTAATAAATCTAAAAGACTAGCGTAATTATTTTTTTTACCTTTCTTAGCTGAAATGGAGGCCGTTTTTTCATAATCTCCGGCCCAACATGCGTCACAAACACTAGATAACTTAAAATAATGGAGAGCACAGTCCACGGTCCGCCGGACATCAGCGGGTAATGCCTGTTTCGCGGATCACCAATCGTGTCCCAGTAGTCAAATAAATAATAATTTATTGATGGCTTTCTCGTTAACGTAAAATTACTATCCATGTTTGAAATCTGTTTTATGTTCGCATAACTTTTGTCTCTCTTAGTCCTGAGATGATAGACTTTGTGCAAACATTTTACGTTAACTCTTTATTATTTAAAGAAAAATGGTTTGAAACTAGTTTTTGGAAAAATAGATTGCCTTCCCATTATACTACTTATTTTGTATTACTTTTTTTTCTTCGTTCGTCTTTTAAGAACTTACCCGAAGAGCGTAATTATGACACATATGGCACTGAACAAATGGAAAGGCAATTATTATATTGAAAACTAGTGATTTGCCAAAACCAATAAAAGGAATTCAATTTAGCTCAGTACTACACTGCTAATAATGGTTTTTGAATGCTTTGATGCTTGTACTGTATACATACAGTATTTGAACTAAAAAATTTGCTTTTGAACCCCTAAACTGGTATGGTTACTATTTTTATTGCTTCGAAATTATATACTGTTTCACTATTTTAACTTATTCGAGATTATTACACTGTTTTATTGTGTTGAAATGTTTCACTGGAACAAAAATTGAATATTTAGTTTGTATAATTTGAAAGTTGCTGTTTTTTTAAAAAAAAAGTTCAAGTTTAATGGTTGAAACAAACGGATTACTCTTTTTTTTTTGTTTATTTGGCGAAAGATTTTTAAAAATTTTAATATTCTTTCGGATCACTATTTTAATGGAAAATGATAACACTGTTTAGTTGCGTGCGAAATTGATTTTTAGACAAAAAAAAATAGCGAGAAAGAGAAAGTATTGTCTAATTTTCATTATCGTTTTTTTTTTGTGATATCTTCGTTAAGCGAAGAAGAAAAACATTTTCCTTGAATTTTCATTCCAAAACAATTGCAAATTATAAGCTCAACAAAAATTGATTAAAGATAAACACTGAAACTCCTTTCGGAAAAAAATTGAGGAAACTTTTAATGATTAATTTGAAGCGTTTAATTAAATTTTATCAGTTTTGTCATTTTTAAAAAAAAATTTATCCGCTTTAATAAAATTTTCGAGAAACAAAGATTTTTTTACTGAGTTTTTATGAATACCGTATATGTATTGAGGTTACCTTTGTATTCTTCAATCATCATTCTATATATATGAATATGAATATATATATGAATTATATACCGAATTATGTATATTATATTCGCTTTGATTTATCAAAGTTGTATAAATGCACAAAATTTCTATTTGTATTATAAATAATAAAGTATTGCGTACATAAATAATCTATAATTAATATTAAAAAAATAACAGCGCATAACTTTCTGCAGCTATAATTTTTGCGCTATAAATCACGTAATCTTTTGTGCATTTTTGAAGGTTTTCTTTTCTACCTCAGACTTCAGTCTTCTATTATAGAAACGAAATAATGCAAAATAAATAACTGATATTTTATTCTTTTTTTTATTTATTTGTTTTGAATTTTATTTTCGAAATATTACTGCGAGATTAATTTATATATGACTTTCAGAACGATAGGATTCACAATAAAAGCAATTATTTATACAGTTTTACCAGTTTATCAATAGTATAAATAAAGTTTAAAGTCGACGAACTGGTTATAATATGTTACAGAGTAAAGAATAAAAATCGTAATAAAGTGTTAGCAACTGACAATTATGATAAATTACAGCGAGAATTTTCATTATTGTAGTTGCATATTTTAAAAGAATATAGGGATATATATATGGGAGTAAAAGAACTTTTTTAAAAACTCTTTATGACAAAATAATAAACATGTTTTTTTTGGGGGGGGGAAACAATTAATCTCTTCTTTGATAAAGTTTGTTTGGCACAAAGAGATTATCGGTGAGAATATAACGATTTTCTGATTTAAACATCTTAATTATTAACTTTTGAATCACTTGTAACTTATAGAAGTGAAGCACCACTTGGGATACAAGTGTTTGTGTTATCGTATTTGTTTGTCCCAAACGGCGGTGCCTATTATTTTTTTTAGAGATAAAACAATCATAACATATAAAATGCAGGTAAAAAGGAGTGTTCAAAAATTTCAGTAAACAATTTTTGCAGACACCTAAAAGCTATTCGAAAAAATGAACATGATTTCAAGTGTAAGCGTTTTTATCATTCTATTCGCCGCACACAGCATCACCGCATGGGACGAGTCGTCAATAACTGGATACCATTTTTACACTTACTTCTTTCAAAACAACGACGAAACTACTCGCGAGGCAATTGTTTTCAGGTTCGATAAAAATACCTTATTTGACAGAATTTGTTTGAATTATTCAATGCTATCCTACGTTATTATTATGTTTATTACAGGTCCCAAATTCAACAAGAAATAAACGACGGATTCTTGAGCAGCTGTAGACTAAATAAAGTAAACTACGGTCCGCGCGGTCCGCACCCCATCGGCAGTTACGAGACGTGTTGCAATAAGTCGTCGCTCGATACCGCCACTTCGTGGTTCATGCAGAATCGCGGCAATCTTTCGATACTTGTGCATCCGCTGACCCGTTGGGAGGTCACCGATCACACAGACCGAGCCATGTTTTTGGGTCCGTCGTTTCGACTCGATTTGAGCGTTTTGTCGTGGGATTTGGGTGAACCCGATAAGTGTCTACCGCTCGACGCGATGCCTTAAACAGACAACATAAGATTTTTTCATAAGTCTAGAAGTTATTTTAATTTTCGCATTTAATCGATGAGAGATTAATTTGAATAATTTTCTTTATAATTTAAAGCATTGTTATCAATAAAATGAAATCTAGATTTATCAAGCAATTTTGTCTTTAATTTATGAAAAAAATAATAATTTAAAGTTATGGCAAATGATTAAACAGAATTTATCTACAAATAGTGTGACCAACCTTACAAGAATTTCACGATTCTGTGCTTTTGTGCCTCAGTTTAATAATAGGGATTATAGTTGCAAAACCAACAATTAATATCACAATTCTTCGCACAAATCTGCAAAAATGGCAAAAAATCTCTTATCTTTTAATACTTTTTAGAAATTAAAATATTACTAAACGATTAAATTAAAAAAAATTAGATTAATAGCACCTGTGATTTCACACTAATTTCTAATAAAATGCAAAAATAATTTAAACATTAAAACATTTAAATAATTAAATTAGTAGACCTAAACTAATCGTAAGCTACTATGCAATTCTTGCGTATAATTATAATTATAGGACTGTGTTATGGTTAGTAAATTTTATTATATATTTATAGAAAAATTATCAAATTATAAAACAATTTTTTTTATTCAGCGCACACACCGATCGTAGAATCACAGTGTAGTGATAATTGGCAGGCATTTAAAGACACGAAATGTTTCAAAGTTTTTGAGAATAGCGGACTTAAAACACACGACGATGCGATTAAAACGTGTCAACAACAGTCCAATGACGCAAACTTAGTCACAATTACTTCAGCCGATGAACAGAGCTTTGTTGAAAAGTTTCTGTTCACTACTAATCAAGTGGTGGATAACGTATGGATTGGAGCGAAATACGTCGACAACCACTACCAATGGACTAATGGTTTAAACCTGACATACACTAATTGGGCGGACGGTTATCCGAAAAACCTAACAAATAATAATTGCGTTGAACTGCTACCCGATCGGGGGTTTGTAGGAAAATGGGTTGACGACTCGTGTAAACGCAGAGACCTCGTTGTTTGCCAAAAATTACAGACCTGGCAGTTGTCTCACTTTCAAGAAACAATTTTAAATATTGTAGAAACCATATCTCTTTTAAATAAAAATAACTCAGCGTTTCAGGACAGAACCAACCAAAATGAAAAAAGGCTTCAAGAAATGGTGGTAAACCTTCAAGACTCTCTAAATAATCTAAACAAAAGTGACCGAATTTTACAAGAAACTGTAGTGAACCTAAAGAAAAACAACTCAATTCTTCAGGAAACAGTCGTAAAACTTAATCAGAGGGAGGACGAGCTTCAGGGAACACTTAATAGACTGAAACAAAGCGAAGACAGTCTTCAACTGTCTTTTAATCAACTTAAACAAAGCGAAGATAATCTTCAACTGTCTTATAATCAACTTAAGCAAAGCGAGAATAGTCTCCAGCAGTCGGTTTCGCAACTCAAACAAACCATAATTCCGATCGGATTTATTTATGTTCAGTTCTCAAACCAAAAAGAACCGAAAGATATCTGGCCTTTGATGACGTGGACTGATATATCTTCTTCATACTCTGGTCTATTTTTTCGTTCCTTAGGCGGTAATTCCGGTCCGTTCGGTAGTATACAAGAGGAAAATACTCCGCGGATAAATGAAATTCAAACGCGATACTGGGCACCAGGCGGTCGTGAGGGGACAACGCTTAATGCGGGCGATTGGAGTGGTTGGGTATATACCGGGTCTCGTAGTGGTCAGAGTCGTTTCACTAGGTTTTACACGTCGGGCGGAGAAGTTAGGCCACGCAACTCTGCGATTCGTATTTGGCGAAGAAGTAATTGAAATTATTGAGTTGTTCTGTAGAGTTGTCTAAATAATTTAATAAATATTTATTAATGTCTGAGAGATTTGTGTTTAGTTATTGTGTATTTTATGTTAAATAAATTACTTAGAAGTTCATGGGAAACACGGTTCCACGTTAATACCGCGTATAGCATTACCGCGTAAGCTTTACCGTTTATGCAATACCGCGTAAATCATTACCGCGTATGTATTACAGTGTATGCATAACCGCTAAGCAATACCGCGTATGCTATACCGCGTAGTAATATTTTTAACACACATATATATATATATAAATACAATGGAAAACAAACACTTTGAAGTTTATTTCTAAATAAATTTATTTTTAAAAGCTGTTATTAGTTTAATACGATTAAAAATTTATTTTCCAGTTGAAGATTTTTATTAATTCAATTTTATATTTAATTTTAGAACTATATAATTGAAATATTTATCTTACGCTGTAATGCTTACGCGGTATTGATATACTCGGTATTGCATACGCGGTATTGACTGCTACGTGGAAACACTGACATTAATTTAAGACTAGGAAACTCAGACTAAGATAATGGTATAGCGGTTTATTCATACATATTTTAATTAAAAAACTATTTTTCTGTATAATTAAAAGCATTGTTTATAAAACATTGAAATTCTTGAACGGAATTAATTTTCATAGTGTATCGCATTATTAAAATACGGAAACTTGACATATATTTAGTTTCACACAATAAATGAATGCGCGATAAAATAGTTTGACTAACAAACAACAACACAATTGAATGAATGAGACATCAAACTAAACATTGAATCTAATATCTAAAAAGCATTGACACTTCGAAGCGACAGCAAAATTAATTATGACCTTTAATTTTTGTTATTTAATTATAATAATGATAAATATGTTTTAATAGTAGATATCATTATTCACTTTCAAGAAAACATCGATTGTATGCACACTTTTTTAGTTTTGCCAAAAATGAGATTTACTGATGATTTACTGGTTTTAATGTTGTTGACTATTATACTAAATTTGCGAATAGTAAACACACAGTGTAAAGATATACCAATCAGACTTGGAATGGATGATTTGGTAAACTTCGGCTGCAAATTGGTTGTGGGATCGGTTAGACTTGACTTCAGAAACATTTGTGAGGGCGAGCGTTGTCCGGGACTCAGTCAGGGTTCCGATGGTGTGAGTACAGTACCCGAAGAGAATTGATTTTG
>JAQIVF010000103.1:0-36163 GCA_034698365.1 Steganacarus magnus
ACATAAAAAAACATTTATTATCATTACTTTATATATTTAGAATATTTTAAATTAATCATTTTGGAAAATAATAAATGGCAGCAAAAAAATTGATTAAAACTTAAATCTCGAATCTTTTATATAGATTAAGCGCCGAAACAAGGACTGCAATAATCATTATTTTGTTTATAATTTCATCGTTTCAATGGGAGGAATTGACAGTCGGATGTATCAAATTAGTCATTTCTAAATTTATTTTGCCTTTTTGTCAGTTATATTTCTATTTGCGATCTGATTTCTCATTTAAATTTATTTATTTTAGCAAAACGAAAATACATTACACACACACTTTAGCAGTTATCTATTAAATAATAAATATCTATTAATTATAAAATATTCAGATTAAAACTTTTTTGATCGAAATTATTCAGCAATATTACTCGATTAAAAGTTTTGAAAACTAAATTAATCTAAAAAGAAAATTTTAAAAGCTTTTAATCATAATGCGCTCGACTCTCACTGGTCAGCCATTTATTTTGCTTCAATTCCTGAATCACAGTCAGATAAGAGGTGTGGGTGAGGAAGAGAAAAACGGTTTAAAATGTCAAATTCATGAGAGTTTGTTTTGTTTATTATTTTTTGGGCAAAACAAGCAACAAAATAAAAAAAACTTCCGCAATGAAAACTCATGAACAGAACAGAAAAAAAATTTAATTAAGACAGTAATTGCCGTGAATAACGTGTGTATACACGTTTAATTACAAGCTATTAAACAAGTTAGAGCTCTATCTCTCTATCTCTATATCAATTAATTTAATTAATAAAAATAATTATTTTTGTTGCTTGTCATTAAATTACTCTTTTCTTTTTTGGATAATGAAAGCGTTATTATTGCTAACCCTTAATAAACTGTGTTCGAGGAGGGAATCAAATCCTAGAAAATTTTATATTTTAACAGCAATATTTAATAATGATAATAATTTTTTTTTCTCGTTGGAAAAAAGTTGTATACTCGTTAGAGAATAAAAATTTCTAGTTATAAAAGAAAATAATGAAAATAATGAAAAATAAGTACAATAAAAAAATAGAGAATAGAGAAGTGATTTTTCTCTCTATTGAATGCAAAATAAATATGTGTAGCGATAATACTTTAGTGAGAAGCAAAAGCATACCTAAACATCACTGAGAGTTTATTCCCTTATTATTGCGAGCACTAAAAGCTATCGTTGTTGTAAAAAAGCGAGTGAATGTGAGAGAAGTGAGTGCGAGAGAGAGAGAGAGAGAGAGAGAGAGAGAGAGAGTCACTGCACTGAAAAAACTGAGTCTTTCTGGTTCTTTTTTCGATGCATACAATGATCGTGGAGGCGCATCAAGAGATGGTGATATAACAAGAAAACTTAGCCAGAATAAGGATATAAAAGAATTTTAACAAGAGTAGGGGACGATAGTGGCAAAGACTGGAGTTTTTTCTTTGATTTCACAACAATTCAGTTCAAGCATCAGAGTGAATCGAGCCGCATAGAAACTGAGATGTAATTACAGTAATAACAAGGATCCTAATAGTTAGTTGCCTCGTCAAAGCTATTACGTGGACGGCGCCAAAAGTGGGGGTCGACAACACCACAAATATATAGCAGCATCATATATATGATTTGGGGATTCAATATCATCACACAAACAGGAGAGGGGGAGGAAATCACTATCTTTATTTCATTTTCATTGTAAAAAAATCCTGTTCAAATATTCAGATTAGGTGAGGCGTTGCTATACTAGAAGAAAAAAAATAACTAGTGGAGGATTAAAGATATTTCAAACTAGATATGATGGTTAGAATAAAACTTTTCCACACATTTAGCAGAAAAATTGTTAATTTTTATAAGTCCTCTGTTGATTCCCTACCGGTGGACGAAGAAGATTAACGTCAAAAACTTTGCGAGTGTAATATATAAATATGCATAGAGAAGTACTGTATATATATATATTTATGATGTGCCTTACATTGTACCGCAGCAATAAATATTAACTATTTTCAAAAAGCATTTTTACCTTCTAATTTCCAAGACAGACACATCAACTGATGAATTGAGTCAGATACGAATCTATGGGTGTGGGAGTTTCTCCATTTAGCAGAAAAAATTGAAGAATAAATGCCTGACGAGTCGTTTAATTCTTGAAGGTGATAAACAAGTTCGTCAACTCTCTAAAGAGAGAGGCATTTTATTTTTTTAACAAAATAGATTTGTTTGCTTTTCTATTGATGGCAAATGATGTCCATCGCCCAAACTGTTTGCAACCTTTAGGGGATTCCATATTTTATATTAAGAGATATAACTTTAAAGTACAGCACACATGCTATACTGTATATACGGTATTGCAAAGTATATATCGGGCACCAAAATTACATCCCCTTTTCAATTGGAAAAGCTGTCCATTCCATTCGCATCTGAGGCTAACATTTCGTTTGATTTCACTTTGTGTTCGAAGATGTTTTTGTAAAAACTTTTTTTTTCTCTGTTCAAATTACAATTCCCCCTCAAGACTCGAGCCAACAGTGCATTGCATTTTCATTTCTATGCTTTCTTTCGTTCGTCATCGTACGCACATAACAAAAAAAATAACTTTTTTCATAACAAAAAACTCTTTAAACTGGACACGAAGATACATTCTCGCCAATAGTAATAACAATTTTTAACGAGAAATTCTCCTATTTTCTTTCCATATTCAATGGAGCGTAAAGGATGAGACGGGCACAGGAGAAAAAAAAATAGTCGACTCAAAAACGAGAATACGTTTTTTAAATGTGTATCGAGAGACGACAGAGAGTGTAATGAAAGTATGTATGTATCGAGGGTGGGATTTTGTCACTATTTGCGGTTTTCTTGTTATATGTTAGTCATTATAATCATTTTTATAGTTTAATAGTGAGAGAGAGACGACGACACAGTCTAAAACGGCTCTAAAGCTTACGGAAAAGCTTGTGCCGTAATTAGGAAAAAAAACACAGTCATTATGCTTACATCTAAACTAAGTGCTCCATTAATGATTATGATGTTATATTATGTAATTAATTAATATATGGCACTTTAATTATGCCATACAGTATCACTGGAATGGCTTATAGCATGTTACACAAGTCGGCAAGCATTGAACTGTAAGGGCTCTAAAGCATTATGATTACGCTGCCATTATGTTAGCGTTTGTCTTTCATGCGATAATTTATAATTACGGCAAGTTTTATGTTATGCAGTTTTGCGAATGCGATGGATAATAATAAAAAGCAAGTCATGTCAATATTCTCAAGACATTGCGCCAATGGGGAGACGTTTTGGGGGAAAGCGGCTTTCGTTACTGCTTTCATTGCTGGCAGAGAGTTGTGTGGCTGTGTTACTCAAATTCATGTATTTTAATTATAAGGAATTTTTTTCTCTCAAAAAAATATTTTATAATTTCATAGGAATTTTTTTCTTGATAAAAGAAATGATGGGAAAATTACTTTTCACTGTAAAAAAACCATAGTATTTTTTTTCTCTATCGCACACGAGAGACGCTTTAATACTTTGCAAGAGAAAAAAAACTCTAACCAAAACAACGACGATATATTTATAATCAAAGTTAGCATTCATTCGGTAATTACAAGCGCTATTGATAATTTCAATTTACAGCGCACTAGTGGTACATATGAATCATACCAAACAACACATTCAGCACACACACAGACTCTCTCACTCTCACACACACAATGAATGCCATTGTCTGTTATTTTTGATAAAATTTTTTTTCTTTTATTTTTTTTGTTGCATTGAAAAAACTACAATATAATGCGAAAGACAAAAGAATAGCTCGTTGTCCATCTAAGGGTTGTCTCCTCATATCTCTTTCCTTTTATTTAGTTTGCCTTTCATTCAAACTTATTTCATTTCTTAGTGTTCCATCTATTCGTTCGCTTAATTTTCTATATTCTATACAGTTTCGCTTGAATAGACAATGCGATGCAGAAATGTTAACGCAATACTCTCTCTCCCTCTTTCTTTCTCTCTCTCGCTCTGTTCGCTCACTTCTTTCCCCGCATCTCTCTATCCTCTATCCTCATCTATGTTTCTATGGTAACAGAAAAATAATTTTGATATTGTGGACTGACTCTCAATCATGGGTAGCTCTTAATGTTTACAAGTTATTCCTCTAGCAGTACCTCCACCTCATTCCCTCATTGACACAATGGAATAATCGAAAGTTGCTTAAAGCTTTGGCACACTCATTACAATGATAGCTGCAGTTTGATATTATGGTCACATTTGAGTTTTCTTTCTTTTTTTTGGTGAATTACGCGCAAGTCTAAAAAATGCATTAAGTTCATCAACTTTCAGCGCATTCACAACAAAAATTAATGACCACACCATTTACCGAACGGTTAAGTGCATGCCATACTACGAAGAGAGACGAAGCAAAAGTTATTGTGGTGTTAATATTCATAAACATTTTTAAATCAAGAAACCGGATCTTTCTCTTCTTTTAATTGCTTAATAGCCCGAAGGCATACTCTAAGCAATGCCAAGCAAAATGCAAAAGATTTTTTGAAAATTAAAAAAAGATATCCGCATGCATATCATATTCTCTCTATATATGTGTGTTTAATATTTAACCATTCTTTGCGATCATTTTCTTTGTCTCCACTCGAGTACACCATTGGGCGCATTATCCAGACTAATGGAAAACACAAACTCAGATAATCTTTGAAGAGCGGACATATGTGTGCAATACTCGCTAACGTTTATGCAAATGGACGATGTTTTAACTATTTTTTGTTGAATGCAAAGCACATTCGCTTAAAGCATATTCACTCACTCACTCACTCACTCTCCGGAAGAAAATAAGGGAATAATACTGAAACTACTAGAACGAGAGAGGAAGAGGGGGACCAGACAGGGAACGATTTTGATAAATCAGAATGAATGCCCACACAGAGCCGAATACAGCACATCACAGCACATCACTGACGAATGAATAACACAGACATTCCTTATGCATTTTCTATTATAAAAGTGTACTACAAATACTATAACAGCGAAAGCTACTACAACTTACTATAGTATTACTACAAATACTACAACCAATGCATCGAAAAGTTAATTCTCTTATTTTTTTCTCTTCTCTCTCTGTCTCTCTCTTTCTCTCTCACTCATTCTCGCTCTTTATTTCTACTATTGGTTCTTGTTTTCATACGGATACTAAAAATGTGTTATTTTACAGTCGATCGGCAACGCAGCTCATTGATGATGATAATTATCCAATCATGTCTGGCAAAATCTCAAAGAAAATTAGAGCCCAAGTAATTTCTGGGGCGCCAATAAGTCGCTCTCTTCTAGTTATGAAAGTCGATGATGAAATGAGAGAATATTATGGCATTTGAACAAAAGACTAAAATTTAATAACTTTTAACGACTACCGGTTCAAACATACAATCAAAAAATTTCGTTCTCTGTTTTTTCCATTCATATATCAAAAATATGCGCATTATTTTTCTTTTTTTTTCGGGTGAGAGAGAGAGAGAAAGAGAGAGGAGAAATTTTTCTTCAAAAATTAATACCAAAAAAACGCGTTATGCGTGTGTGCGTTGTGTTATGTCAATGCGTTTGTCGCTTATGCAATACTACTATTATGAATGGTCAGATATATAAGCATTCAAGTCATTTATTGATTTTTATGCGTATACATGTATTTGTATTATACTCCTCTCTCCCTCTCCTTCTCTCGCACTCACACACAACACGCATAAAAAACTTGATCGATATTATTAGTCTGAAAAGAAGGGATTTTTACAATTTTTGCCACCAAAATGCAATGAAATTATTATTATTACTATAATTATGCTAAAAGTTTTTTGTTGTTCGTTAAAACTATTTTAGCCTTTTTTCTTTGTCTTTTTGTTATTTTTATTTCGCTATTAATTAATATCAAAGTAATTATATTAAAAGTTAATATAAAGGCGAAATTTAACAAACAAAAAGAAATACCATTCGCCCTAAATTTTTCCTTTAATATAAAAAAGCGATATCAAAGACGCTGAATTAAAATAAGTGAAAAAAACGATGCTTTAATTCTTTGATGCTCTTCTTTTGCCTCAATTGGAACCTTCATTTAGAAAAGAGAATTCGCTCCACTAATCAAATCATGAGTCGTTGGGTTTGGGTTTGGGCTTTGGGTCGAGTCGTTGCTATATAACCCATTAATGCATAGCATCTCTCTCTCTCTCTCTCTCTCTCTCTCTCGACTTTCAGTTTCCAATTAGTGAAAATATCCGTATGTACACTTTTTTCTATAGAGTTATCATTAGTCAGTTCGTAAGTTATATAACAAGAATGGGAAAAACACTAATAGGGGTAGTAATGCTAACTGCATATTAAGCATATATCAGACAAATGAGACAAAGCTCTCAAGAAATATAGTGAGAGAGAAAAGAGGAAAAAGAAATATAATACGGAATATAATTTATAAGTTCTTCTTACTTCCATATACTTCCACATATATTAGCGTATAATATTGTGTAGCAATATATTAGTAAATTGTATATTTCGGTTCACAATTATATTCTATTGTGATTTACTATAATTTATGTAAATTTTCTTCAATTATTAATTGTTCAATTGTCATGCAAATTAATGATACGTTACAATACTCTCTATCTCTCTATATATATATTATTCGCTAACAAAAAATACGTGTACGTTCATAAAAGTTTCGATAATGATTTTATAAATAGGTTCATAACATATAACACCTGATAATGAGGCCCACAGAAAAAAAACAAATTGTTAACAAAATCATGTTTCATTTGTTCATTGTAATCATTATTATTATTGAATATAACTTATTTGGTATAGAGATTCTCTCTCTCTCTCTCTCTCTCTCTCTCTCTCTCTCGTCGTGTCTGATGTGTCTGTGACTCTTTCTATCTTTTTTGGGCGAACAAATTGCAATAAAACTGATAGCATTACAAATAATGTGTGGCAATAGTAGGAGGAGTGCGATACGTTTACTGGCAATGGTTTGCGATGCAATGCTAAGCAATTTAACATCACAAGTGGCGCTCGGATGGTTAACCAGGGATTGCTGGCAATACATATTACTTTTGGAAGAAAACTACTAAAGATAAAAGGGCACATCACTACATCACAACATCACAGCATCACAGCATCACTAGATCACAACATAGCCGAACATAGAAGTAGCAACGAGTGATGTTAGAGTTTGCTACTTTGTTTCTCTCTTTCACTCATACACACACACTCACACTCTCTCACTCTCTCTCCCTATTGCGCTATCATTAGAGAATCAAGCAATCTATCTGCTGACCACTAGCAAACGGATAATCGAGTTTAAGAGTTCTCACTGATGGGATGGAGACGCCTCGTACTGACCTCAAACATTCGATAAGTCGTTTGTTAAACCCTACATACACGTCGTTTAGCTCAAGCCATATCTTAGCGCAAGCTATACTATTCTTAATGCTTCTTTATAAGGAGCTGTACAGAGCTTTTAGCGATTCCATTTAAAGATACACACAATGCCATAAACGCCAATACAGTTACTACCACTACTGCAGTAACCGAACTGACAAAAAGGCACTTTCCACTGATTGCTTCCGTTAATACCGAAAGATAAAAATTGGTTTACCGATAAATGCTAATTATAAAATTACATTATTTCACTATAATGAACACAAATTACTTCGCTCTATCTTATGACTCGCTGGCTGGCATTAAAAACACTAATAACATTTTATGTAACGCAAACATAATTTTATGCTTTTCTAATAATTGAAGACATAGACCCTTAAGTTATATAAAAAAATATAGCTAAATATAGTTTTTGATGTGTGTGTGTGTGTGTGTGTGTGTGTGTGTAGTGCGCGCAACAAAAAATTTCATTACTAAAAGTGAAATACACTTAATGAAAAAATTGTCAAATTTAACGAATAATAATGTTATAATAGATGATCAGCGGTATCATAATCTTAAAATATAGCTTTTCGAGACGAAACGCGATTATTATTATATTCGAGGGCCTAATATACGGGACAATAAAACATTATCAAAGAATAATCATTAGGATTGCATTAGTCAAGCAAAACATGATATTATAAATAAACATAGAGCTCTCTCTGATCACTAAAAAAATCATCATTATTATAGTAGTTAATGTGATTCATTTCCGGGCGGTTGTTGACTTTGGAGTGGGGGTGTATTACGGACTGGTAATCACACACTGATTCGCGCGGAGTTTAGCTCAAAGTTTTTAAGGGACAATCGGCGAGTATCTCGTCTTAATGGACGGAGAATGGTTAAGGCGGAGAATTAGCTCTATCGACAGGTTGGCAACATTTATTATATAACGAGACACAACCAACACTGCATTCCACTTTTATATATATCGCGAAAATGGTTATATGCACCACAATTCAACCAATTGAAACAAGAAACGATCAAATCTGATACAAAAAAGGTTTGAACTTTTTAAGAAAACTATTCGCTAAACTATTTCTTTTTTATTGAACGCATTGATTGAAATATAAAAACTAGTATCAGAAGGGAATAGGAAAAGATGATTTGCTAACAGAAAAACGTATCGCGAAAAAGTGTGAGGTGTGTGATGAGAGTTGAGGTTGAGAGACACTGAGAGGTATTATTTTTAGCAATCGCGACTCTCGATTCATTGAAGCGATACGATTCACGAATTCATGAAAATTAGAGGTTCTCAACACATGCACACATACACACTCACTCACTACTGTTTTGTGTACACCTGTATCCAACCACACTCTATAGTAAACTCTATTGCAAACAACTATTAATTCTGTGTATATTCAAACTTGTTTATCTGTATTTTTTTTAATATTTTCAATATCACTACCGATAACTTTCAATAACTTTTGTGAGATTAGTTTCATGTTCAGATTCCTATTTACTGATAAATATACACACAGACTGACTGCACAATACTCTCGATTGGGTTTGGCTGTGCGATTCGCAAACGTGTTCTGTTCGCTAACTCTTGTAAACTTGATTCAGTAACGGTTGCGTGTAAAAGCATGTCATCGACTAAGATATATGAAAAACTCGCAGCGATATATACAGTAATGTTCGGCTTAGACACGAATTCTAAGAAAATTAACCTGAAAAAAGTGCACTCAGAGATAACACATAATTTATAATATAAATCTAATGCTATACTGGTTTTTAGCTGCTTTTTATTCCTCTCTCGCCAGTATAGCATGCGAGTGATCTTAACACATACATAACAACAAAAAAAATAAATTAAAAGTACAAACAGCAAGTTTTTGTTACTTACTTGGATTCAAATCGATTAAAGGGACATAATGTAACCAAAAATACCGAACACACACACACACACACAGCCAAAAGGATCATTTGCAGGATAATAATAATAAAAAAGAAAAGAAATAAAACGCGAAAAGAAAAGAGAAATTAATGGCAAGCATAGTAGTAGAGAGAAAAAAAAACGAAAAAAAGAGAAAGAAAAATAATGAAGAAAAAACTGAAATAAATTATATCACAATACAGCAATTTTTTTATAGCAAATGACGTGCCATTTTCTTATTAATATTAATCGTAATGAAATGATATGATATACAAAATATAAATCAATTGATCAAAAGCGCGTACACACACACACACACACACACACACACACATACACACACATACACATACACACCGCTATAACACTATGACGACTGTATGTAAAATAATAATAATAATATTTTAATATTAATTCATAATAATAAGAATAATAATAATAAAGCAAATGACAAAAGTTTTTCTCGCTTCTCATTTTCTTTTTATAGTTGCATCTCAGTCTTAATATTATTAATGTTTTTCATTACAAATACATTTTTTAAATAATAATAATAATAATAATAATAATGTATATATATATAATATATATATATATAATATTGTACTATACAGAATAATAATAATAATAATAATCGAAACAAACTTAAAATTATTACAATTAATTTCACAATAATTTTTTCGAAAGAGTCGCAGTTCAGTGCGTTTTCAATTTAAAATTACAAAATATTTTTCTGAATTGATAATAAAAATGCACATAACAGGAAATGTCAAAATAACATACAATGTAAAAAAAACAACTAAAAATGTAAAGTTTAAATTCATAAAATTATAGAAATAATAAAAAGCAATGATTTTAGATAAAGGAAAAAGGCTCTCAATTCTCTTTATTTTTTTATCTGTCTCTCTATGTGTGAGCAAATAATTGACAAAAAAACTTTTTTTTGGTTGTGGTGTTACAAAGTAGCATAAATTACAACAAAAAAATATGAGACAATAATAATAATTGAGAATATGAAGGGATGCAAAATGCAAAAATGAGGATCGGATCCGGGATTAGAGAACATCATCACAATAAATATAATAATTTTGGTGTGTTTTTTTTTTGGAGGAATCAGTCTGTTTTGGTTGGTTGGGCTGTTTTAAGACAGTTTGTCTTAAATACGTTTTTTTCTCTCACAACAATCAAAACACACAAACCACCGCACAAAACCAATTTAATGGACACAGAGAGAAACATAAACGTAAGCGTAACAACATTACAACATTATTTTCGGATAGAGAGCGAGCGAAAGAGAAAAAAGAAAATGAGTGGAAGGGCATCCACTCAAACAAATAACATAACAACTTCGCTTATACAACAAAACACTACAACAGCAACATAACACAGTATTGCATGCAATAAGACATTTCATTCATATCTTGCATTTCTTCACATCCGGGAATAAAAGCAAGAGAGAGAGCGAAAGAGAGCGAGAAAGAGAGAGAAGAAGGAGAAGAAGAAGAAGACCAAACGAAGCAGTCGGAGAAATTATCTTTAAACAGTTGCACGAAAAAAAGAATAAAAGCATCAACACGAACAAATAAGAAAAAAGGAGAAACAGAATAAGTCAACTTGTGGTTAGTTATATATACAGTATATATATGTAAACTTATAACGCCAGCCAACAACAACCGTTGTGTGTGGTACTATCAACGTCCAAAAAGAAAGCTATTCTATTCATTTAGAAACTTATTATCTACACTTTTGACGGCGCACACAGACTTATACGCGGGACTGCACGGTGGCCCACGTTTTTAATCATTTATTGCGAGATTTACTCGTTATTAAAAATCTCATTTTAGATATATTTCAATAACATTTACAAAGTGAGGGGCAAACACAAGGGGGCACAGAATCGCAGCTAAATAATAGCTGTTTCGGACCCGTCCGTCATATTGATGTTATGAATCACAATAACAATTTGCATCCCCAGAGCCTTTCTCTCACAGCACATCATTTCTCTTTTATATAATTATCTTCTACACTATTGTGTTGTTGTATATATATTTTGGAAATATATCGCAGTAATGTATTAAAATTTTAAATTACAAGTAAAAATCTTTTTCGGGTAACAATGATTTTGCATGAAATAATTTTTTTTTCATATTTAGTTAAAAGTTATTACAATCCTATAGTATAAAGACAAGGCCGGATACACATTAATGATTAGTATTTACTTTTTTATGTATAAAGAGAATTATTATTTTTTTTCGTATTATTATTATAGGAGAATTAATTTAAGTGTAGGAACTTTAAAAATGTTTTGAAGGCTATTTCAATAAACAAGTGATTTTGAAGTTTACCTTATAGTAGTAGTAGTAGTGAGAGTTGAAGGAACCAGAATAGTTATATGTCTTTTCATAATGTCTACAATTATTATCATTAAAAAATCACTCTTTTTTATCGCTAATTTTACATAGTTTGAAAAATTGGTTTTATTATATATAGAGTTTGTATATACTATATACTATATATATATATATATATATATTTATATTTATATATAAGTTAAATGCAATGAAAACTATTTTCTCTCAAAATTTTTTCTCTAAAAAATGGATTTCTCTCTTTTTAAATAACAATAAATAGTTAAAAAATGTTTTTGGTTCATAACGATGCAACTGCCAAAAGCATTTCACTTTTTTCTTTCTCTCGTAATAATGATTCAAATCTCACAAAAAGAATTTGAAATTAATAATAATAATAATAATAATTAATAATAATAATAAAAAAGGAGGTTTATATGTGGTGTGTAGTAGAAACGCAATTCGATGAGACAAAAAAAACGATAATATGATGAAAACTTAATTTATATTACAAAATGCATTGGTTTTTTTTCGTTTCTTATTATAATATATTCACAATTGAAAAAAAAATTTCATTTGAATGTAGTAATTAATTATTATGGCTTTTCCTAATACAATATATAATATTTACAAATGTAAAAAGGTTTTTATGTGAGCGGTTATATTCTTTTTTGTTTCGTTTGCTTTTATTTTGGTAAAAACAGATTTTGGTTTTATCTAATAGTTTAGGTTTTCTTTTCTTTAAATGCAAGAAAAATTTCAACAATTTTTAATTAATAAAATGGGGAAAAAATTGTTTACTTCAGAGTAAAAAATTAGACGCTTATAATGATGTCAAATGGAAACACATTGGGGTTTATTAAATAGTTTTTAATGCTATACAAATCTCAATTTTTTCTCTATAATAATTATTTTTTAATTTGATTCAAATTCTTTGTTTAAGTTTACTGAGAAACACACAGTGATTCGTTAGGAACTATGAGAGAAAAATAATCGTAGTGTTTTTTTTTGTAAATGCGTTTAAATCTTAGTATTATTACATATCTAACTTTTTAAAAAATAATCTATCAAATTATTTATAATAATAATAATAGATATATAAATCGCTGTATAGTATTATTAGTTTTTTTGGTGTATTAATGACGAATTAAATGGTTGTGTGACACACTAAAAAAATTTCGAGACACAGTTTTTATGATAATATTTATAATAATAACACATTCAAAAAATTGGAATAATAAAAAATAATATTATCATTTGTTTTTCTTATTTTTTAAAATAAATATAAAATGTGTTTTTTCCGCTCACAATAATAATAATTAATAATAAAATTGAATAATCAAAAAAATCACAATAATCGCCTCAATTAAAGCTTGTTCCTACCTGTGGCCGAGTTATACATCGACGGGTGCAGGAAAGCGGCGGCAGCGGCGGCACCGCTCGCAGCGTAGTAACCTTGTAGGCCAGAATACATATATGGAAAGAGACCAGAGTTATCAGTTCCAGGGTCCGCGCCATCACCCGCTCCTCCGCCATCGTTTCCGCCGTTGTTGGCGTTATTGACGTCTTTATTGCCAGAAGTGATGGAAGTAGCGGTGGCTGCGATCTTGTTATGCGTTGATTTGGGCTGCATTGTTGGTTCGTTACAGTTTTTGGTATTGCCTCCATTGATGGAAACGTCTTGTAGACCCAGACCAGGAGGTAAAGCACCAGCCAATCCCATCAGTTGTAATTGTTGCATTAGATTGGTGGCTGATTTCGAACGATTCTCGACCGCATCGACTGTGGTGTTCGCTGTGTTGGCTGCGGATGTGATGGCGTTGTTGTTACTGCTATTATTGCCAGTTTGCGTCACAATTGGAAGCGGAATACCGGACGCGATCGGAAAATCAGTGCTACTATCGTCTTGGCCTTCGATTAGCTTTTTCACGCTTTCGATATGGTGTCTAAGGTTTTCGATATGCTTTTTTGAGAATAAATGATCCTGCATTGATGTGGAGGAAAATTTTAAATTGTACTTAACGCTACAGATTTTACATTCGTCAACAATTTTCTGATTGGTTTCTCTCTCTTGGCCAAACGTTTTAACAAAAGCTAATTTAGCTTTTTTCTCTTTTGCGCGAGCGTTCTGAAACCACACTTGAATCACACGCTTTGGAAGTCCTATTTCGCGGCCAAGACATTCACATTCAGCCATTGATGGCGTTTTATAGTCAGCAAAAATAGATTTCATTACCTTAAGCTGTACTGTTGTCATTTGCGTTCGGAATCGTTTAGACGAGTTTGACGGCGTGTTTGGTCCTGAGCTCGAACTTCGATTGGCGATCAATGCTGCGGAAGCTGTCGATGAGGTGGTAGAGCCAGGAGCGGGTGATGTGGGGTTCGAGTCGTGCGACCCATAAAAGTAGTCAAATTCTAAGCCATCAGACGAATCAGACTCATCACCATCTGAGTGACTATCGTCAAAGCCGTCGTCATCATTACTGGAAAACCTCAGTGTTTGTGACAAATCAACTGGTTTTGAGAGATCAAGTGGGGTATCACCGGTAAGACCACTCGCTTCGAAAGCGGCTTTCATTTTCAGACTCAAATCCGCTGGAAGACCTGCACCATCTTTTCCGGGAAGATTAAGCTCATCTAAATATTTTTTAAGCGAGTCTTCATAGTATCGTTTCATAGTTGTATGCAATGCTTCGGCCGACAAGCTGTTAGCGTTCATACCTTTACTGAACTCGTCGTTAGCCATTGGCGGCGAAGACGCGTCATTCATGTCTGAAGGGTCGCCGTCAGGTAACGCATCGATATTGATGTCGCCTTTGGTGTACTGGTCAGCGTGACGCGTAGCCAAGTGAGACTCGAGCGCTGATCTCGCTTTGAAGAGTGCGCGACAGAACGGGCATCGCTTGTGAATCACCTGCTGATGAGCGCGAAACTGTCCCTTCCTTTCTCGAGCTCTGGTGTTCTGAAACCAAACCTGAACGACACGCTTCTTTAAGCCGACTTCCTTTGCGATACTCTCTAACATTTTTCTACTTGGATTAGACTCAATCTGATATTTCTGATAGAGATAATCTAATTGTTCCGGAAGAATGGTTGTACGAAGCCTCTTGTCTCGCGGTTGTTCGCTAGCATTACCCATACCGCTCAGTGAGTCGTAATCGTGCGAATCTTCGTCTTCCGGCAATTTCCGCTTAATAGCTTGCTGTTGCTGCGATTGCGGCGTAGATGTTAACGGTGTCATCGAGTTTGGCGATTGTGATGCCGTTGTTTGCGGACTTTGCTGCGCCTCGTACTGCAGTATACCGAATGGTGATGTCGGAGGAAAGTTCGAGAATAGATTGGGATTCATGAGATGCACTAATTGGTGTTCGCGCCACAACTCGTACCGATTGAACACTAAACTACACTTATCACAACGATATATGTTTTGCTGTGACTGCGACTGTGACTGTGCCTGCTGTGACTGTTGTGACGATTGTGATTGTGATTGTTGTGTCTGCAACTGCGACTGCAGTGACATGGACTGCATTTTGTCTGGCGTTGCCGACGCACGTCCGCTGTTGCTGTCAACAGGTGTTGGTGTGGTTGACGGCGCTTCTCGACTCATGCCAGGACTGGTTGACTGCGCTCGCGATTCTGCCGCAGCTTTTATTTGCGCCGCTAATGGATTCTCGTCCTTAAAGCACGCGCTCTTCTGGTGCTTAATGAGCTCGTAATAGCGTTGGAAGACTTGCATACATTTCTTACACTGATAGTTCAAACCTGGAGTGCGCTGAAAGCGTCCCGAGCCGTCGTCTTCTTGAGGAACTGGTGGCTGATTCTCGTAAACTTTGCGCGCCTTTTGTCTCGCATTCTGAAACCAGACCACAATAACCCGTGGACTTAAATTGAGCAATTTTGACAAATACTCTAAATCGTCGTCTTTTGGATATGCATTTGACTCGAAAAATTCTTGTAACACTTTTATCTGATAATCAGTAAATCTTGTTCTATTGGCTCTTTTACCCGATGATGGACCGCTACTATTACTACCATTACCCGATGTGTTGCCAGTGTTTGAGTTTGAAGAGGCCATAGCAGCGGCCACTTGTGACCGATGAGCGGTGTCTAATGCCATATGAAGAGAACCCGAAGAGAGTGGCGGAGGAAGAGATGCAAAGCCTGGCAGACCGGCAAAGATAGACGCAGCACTGGTTTCTGCTCCGGAATGCGAGCTTATAGAAGATTCGGATGTGTGAGGACTGCTAGCGTTCATCAGCGCTTTTGTCAGCTCATACTCTTGTTGCTGCTGTTGCTGTTGTTGCAGTTGAATTTGCGCTTGAAGTTGGTTTTGTTGTTTCTGCAGCTGAAATATGTGATCCTCGAATTTTTCCTGCTCTTTTTGGTTGACTTCCTTTTTCTTGGCATCGATCATCTCGTCATCACTAGTAGCGTAATCAGTATCTTTGGTGGATGAAGACGATTTCATATCTGGCGCATTATTAGTGCTCCACTTATCAGTCTCGCAGTCGGCACTCAGAACCACTTCTTTGCATTCAGACTCACTTTCTTTTTTAATATCACTTGAAGTCAAAAACTTTGCTTCACCGGTTTTCTCGTATTCCTCTAAATTAAGGAAAGTTGATGGAGGATTATTGAAATTATAGGGAGAATCTTTGTTTCGCTGCCTCTCTTTGAATAATGTGTTCCTAAACCAATGCTTTATTACTTTCAACGGCAAGCCTGACTTTTCTGACATTTCCAGCAACTGTTCCTCTGTTGGCGAGTTATTGATATCAAAATATTGGCGCAATACTTTCAATTGTTCGTCGCTTATTCGAGTTCGCGCACGCTTTTGCTGCTGAGCGGCATTCAATTGTTGCTGCTGTTGTTGCATTAGCTTTTGTTGCGCAGCAAAGAAATTTGCGTCAGCTGTGGACACACCGGTATTCGAAGACGTAACTGTGGCTTGACTTACCATTGATGCTGCGGTCACTGCCGGATGATTGAACGCCGCTGCCATCATAGGGTCGAGATGAGGAGCCATCATCACAGGAATGAGTGGTGGGTGCAGACCCATAGCAGCCGCTGCGGCGAACGGCATATTCATGCCCATAGGCATTCCCATGCCAGCCAAACCCATACTCATTAATAATTGACTAAACTGGAGATGTGCCGCCATTTGGTTCGCCGCAGCGATGTCTGCCGGCATTGCGCCCTGATTGCCACTCATTGTGCCCATATTGTTGCTCATAGACAGTGGCGATGTGTTGTCAGCGACGGCGGTATTACCCGAAGCTATTTGTGTGTTGTCGACCATATTGGTTGTAATATGATCTGGTGTGCCATTATTCTCCTCCTCTATGCAACATTTACGCTCGTATTCATTACGATAATCATCAGCAAACTGTTCGACGACATCCAATGGCACCACATCTTTATGAATCTCCTCTCTGTGAGCCTTAAGCACCCAAATCGATGAGAATTCTTTGTGGCAAAGATTACACTGCGATCTATTAATTTCTGGTAAATTATTTTTCTGTTCCTCTTTCTTGATGTCTATATCTCTCGCATCTCTGGTATCTCTATCTCTAGTTTCAGTCTTCATACTATTAGTATTGTCTTTATTGTCATTATTTAAATCATTAGTGTTTTCTTTCTTAATGTCGTGCTGCGATGCGTTGTCGACTTTCTTCACTCGCTTCTGATGGCATTCGTTGAATTGCATGACAATCTCGAATCCCCACGTTTCGAGTAAATGTTTATAGAGAGTTGGTTTACTGCGACATATGGGCGCGTAACTCGAAAACTTGCCTCTTGTGCTCGTGTTTACCTGTGACTGTGTCTGCGACTGAGTATTCATTTGTTGATCATTTAGCTGTGGAGGCGATTGACTCCTAACTTGATTTATAGATGACTGTTGTAATTGTTTATTTATGTTAGTAAGTGTTGCGTTATTCGTTTGTCCAAACAGGCAACACATTTGCTGGTGCTGTAGCTGCGCTTCTTGAGACACGAAAGCGGAACCACATCTCTGACAAGTGAATGGTGATGTTGCCAACAATAGGTGCTGACCATTGCTGGCGTTTTGAGCCATTGCCAGATTGATCGCTGCCTGCTGTAACATAGCTGACTGCTGTGCAGCCGCTGCCGCCGCAGCTGACTGTTGCTGCTGCTGCTGCTCTGTTAGGTTCATTGAGATTAAGCTGTCCTGAAATTGTTTGGGTGTTTCGCATGGCGATGGTGTCATCGCTAATGTTTTATTGATATCACTACATAGTTTGTTTGGGGAATTCACTGCTGCAGTGTTAGTGTTTGGAATGTTAGACATAGAGCATGGAGTGGTGACTGCCACTGCTGTCTCACTATTGTTGTCTGGTCTCTCGATTAGTGGCACATTCAGATCGATTTGTCCGGTCAGTGCCAAGTCGTGCAGTTTGGAAGCTCGCGTTTGGTGAAGAACCGATCGCACGTGAATGTCGAGAGTAGTTCCGAGATTGTACGACACTTTGCATATGTTGCAACGATACGGCTTTTTCTCCAAATCGTTATTTGCTTGCGATGATAGCGATGTGGACGCTTGAGCGAGAGGTAAGCTGTCTGTTAAGGGGCTCACTGTTAGCGCTGTTACAGTACTGCTCTGCGCTGACACTGAACTGTTATTATTATTGTTATGATTACTATTTGTAGCTGTTGTGGTCGATGTCGATGTTTGTGTGCTCAATGCTTGCGATGTCGAACAAGTGCTGTTTTCTTTCATGGTTTGCTTCAATTTGTGCAAATGCGACACTGAGTTGTAATGAACTAATAAAATATTCTTTTGTGTGAACGACTCTTTGCAGATATCGCACTTATACGGACGATTTGGGTCTAAGTATTTCTCCATCGGATAACTTAGCTTTTCTCCCTTACGATGCAGTAGTGTCTTGTTATGAGACGTTAAATAGCTCTGTCTGGTGAACGCAACCTTACAGCGATGACACTTGTATTTACGCGTCGGATCATTATAGCTGTCTTCGGCAACCGATTGCGAGTTTAGGTAGTCTTCCAGCGTATTGGTCTGTTGTGACGCACCGCCACCAGTGTTGTCGCAATCCATCGCCTCGTCAGCTATCGAGTCGTCATTCAGTCCGGCAGTGGTGTTAGCCATCACTAAATCCATTGCCATGTCGTCATCTCCCAAATCATCAGTCATTCTGTTTGACTCTTTCTTAAGTAATTCGGTTGTCGACGGGTCAAGAATACCGCCACCATTGCGACCGCTCAACAGTAACGGATTGGTCACCAAACTTGTTCGATACTGTTCGAGCTCCTCTTCGCTCATTTCCGAGTGACTACTTTCCACGTGTTTCTGCAACGCTTCCACTGAACGAAAGCTTCGCCCGCACAGTACGCACTGAGTGGCCGCACGTATTATGTGATACTGCGAGTGCAGTTGAAATTTGTCAATTGTTTTGAACGCGAGACTGCATTGCGAGCATCGATACTTGTGAACGTGACGCTCGGAAACGGCTGCGCCAGAAATAGCACCGCTTTTATTAATTTTCAGTACGTGTTGTTCTTTAAAGTGCATTTGCGTGGCGCTTATCGATTTGAATATCTGTCCGCAACCCTTTTTCCAACACTGATACCCACTGCTTGAGCCTCTCTGCGAGTTTTGCGCCACCATTTCGGTTGTCTTCAAGTGGGACTCATTACTCATGTGATTAAACAATTCATCGACGGTAACAAATAGTTTGGAACAAACAGGACAGTAGAAGTTGTCAGTGAGAGATGACTCGAAAGCGTCGTCATCGCATAACTTATCGCCGCTATCAGCAGAGCAATCACTTTTGTCATCGGTATCAATCAAATCTCTTTGCTCTAATTTGTAATCTAATGAGTCATCATTTGCGGACCAAATCGGAGAATTCGGTTGCTGTAGTGTTTGTTGTTGCGAGTGTTTTTCATTGACTATTAATTCAGTGAAGTCTACTAAAGACATTAGTTTCTGAACGCCTTCCTTCGAAACGCTGTGCACTTCAATCAAATGCATCTCTAGTTTGTGCTTCTCTTTGAACGCTTCCTGACAGAGTGGACATAACATCACTTGCTGTGACTGCACACAACTGGCTACAGGTGTAACAGGAGATGTGCTCGAATTTCTGCGCTGCTGCTGTTGCTGTTTTTGCTGTTGCTTGGAATGTATCGAAACGATGTGCATCTGGATTCGAGTCTCTGACGAACTCGTGTAGTAGCAGTACGGACACGAATGGATTTGTTCCGAAGAGTTAGAGTCGGAATTAATTTTTGCGGAAAGTTGAGCGACAGCCGCGCTGTGTTCCATGAGAGCGTTCTTAAGCATCGAGTCGTTGCTCGACTCGAGACCCGCCACCGGTGGTGAGCCGGAAATGTCATCATTTGAATGACTTTCTGCGTGTTTCGCGAAACAAAACAAAATAATTCATAATTTTTTTAACCACAATGACCACCCAATTCATATGCTATTATTATTATTATTTATATTTGTGGTGCGCTTATTATAATTTATATGTGCGCTGCGCTGCGCTTATTTCGCTACGCGAGTCTTAAAAAACTGTTTTTGAATAATTATAATTTATTGTTTTGGCGAAAAATTATGCGAAGCATTCGCGCTTTGCAACGCTTTGGCAAAAATTGTTGTTTGTTTCATTTATGAATTAATTTGACAAACTTTTTATTTTACTCAAAAAGGCTCACTGCTGCGAAAAAGTGATTCATTGCGCTGCGAACGCATTACAACTATTTAAAAATGTATAACTGATAAAGCATTATCTGTTTTTTTTTTCTCTTTTCCTTTCTCTCTCTTTTTTTATGCTAATAAATCATAAAAAATTATATGATTTTAAACTTTTATAGTAAACTGGTCTGTACACCTATATTTTATATCTAAACTCGATTTTTTGTGACTAATTGCCACTATTTTACACTAGAATAAAAAAAACCTTCTTATAAATATGAACTGAATAAAAAAAAAGCAGCGCTGAAAATATAGCGCACACAGACTTTTTTGCATTGACACGAAAAAATCGTAATTGAACGCGAGAGTTAAACAATAATTATTAATGTTTCAGGTTTGAGAGTTAGAAAATATAAATAGTTAATAATATGAAACAAAAATAAATGTTTAGCAGAATTTAATAAATAAATAACGAGTTGACATAATATAGACATACCGTTATCAAACGCGATCTTGTCGTCGGCATTAAGTTCCCTGCACTGAAACATTTCTCGGATCTCCTCTTCTGAATCCTTCATTGCCATCGATCCAGATTGCTGTTGTTTGAGTTGTCTCAGGTTTTCGTTGCGTAAATGTTTAATAGAGTTGATGTGTTGAACGAGCGATATTTTGGTACGTGACGGATGTTGACAGAGCGCACAAAAGTAGTACTTTATTCCGCCGCTTTGTACCAGTGTTTCGGCGAGTTGTAGGTGAAGGAAGACGCGAGAACAGGCGTCGTGTCTTGGGTTCGCTGTGTGCAGCTGCAGCTTATGAATCGAATTGGTATAGTAATCACACACATTACACCTCACTTGTACGGGATTGGAAACATTCACAAACTTGAGCTTCGATTCGGCCTGAGTTCCACCTTCTTTGATGTGATTCACGTGTTGCAGTCGTTGCAAGTGCTTATCGGTCTTGCAGTGCAACTGGAAGTTCGCTTTCAGATTCGTCTTGTATGTGCACAGTTTGCAGATATAGCTTCCGCCGACAGCCATCAGCACTTCGTCCTCGCGCTGTCGCGTGCGATCGCATTGGATGTGTTGACTTAACCCTTCGATCGAATCACTCGAGTATATCTCACAAACACAACATTGAAATAAGCGACAATCGGCGTCATAGGGAATGTTGTGCAGACCCAGCGATGGATCGGGATGTTCGATGTCGAACGTTGGCTGCATTCCAACGCCACTCAAGCGACCACTAATTACAGCCTTGTTTGCCTGAGTCTAACACAAAGTTACCAAACATTGTAGTGTAATGCATAACACTTACATCATTATAGAAAACTATATCTTACTAATCTTAATCATAAATATATTGAAATAAAGAAAGCTAAAGCAAAAAATTATTATAAGCATTAAAAACCTGCTGCTGTTGTTGTTGTGACAATTGTTGCTGTTGTTGTTGCTGCTGCTGCTGTTGTTGTTGTTGTTGTTGCTGCTGTTGCATCATAGCGGCAGCCATTGCTCTCTGTTGTTGTTGCTGACTGGCCATCATCAGTAAAGCGTGATTATAAGCCATATCTGCGAGAGCAGCCTCTGGTTGTAAGTTGTCGGCGGGAACGGGCTGTCCAGTTGTGAGACCAGCCGCAGCAGCAAAGATTCCGGGATGAAATTGAAAGAGTTGTTCGGGACTAAGTATACCCGCCTGTTGGAGAGCAGAGAGTTGCTGCATATGAGTGACGTTCTGCTTCAACACCATAAGGTTATGCGTGTGTTTCTCGCTAGTCATGTGAATTCTTAGATTTCTGGCAACATTGGTCTCGTAATTGCAGACATCACACCTCCACGTTGCCTTTTGCTTGGTTTGAGGACCCGTAGAATTGGTGGCCAAAGCATTGTTTGGCGACTGTTTCACTGGCTTTTGGTCAGTGACCGCTACCTGTGACGGCGCAGGAGAGCTCGCATTCGTCGATGCAGTAGTGGTTGTTGTTATAGGAACATTGGTAGTTGTCTGACTGGCAGTTGCAGACTGCGCGGCCACCGCTGCCGCCAAAGCCTGCGACTGCAACAGATGCTCGGCGGGAATGTTACCATTTTGTAATTCTTGTACATTATTAATATGTTTATCGGATTGCATATGAATACTCAGATTACCCTTAGTAGTAGTGGAATAGTTGCAGACTTCGCATCGATATGGTTTGTAACCGCAAGTGTATGTCTCGCCGCGCGCTAGTCTTGGATGCGGTTGATTGGCTAAACAATAGATGCAATTCATCTCGTTTTCGGGATGCTTTTCTTTCATATGTATTTCCAGTGTCTCCTGGTATTTGTAATGCCAGTTACATTTCGGACACTTGAGTGTTTTGCACGAGTTTCGCGAGTGCATCATTGTCATGTGACCTCCTAAAGATCGCGAAGAACCTAAGATCAAGTCACATTTCGGACATTCAACTCCGTTTGTCTTACCATCGGGATGTTGCGAACACGTGAACGGAGATGTGTTTGTCGGCGGGATTGACGTCGGACTCGGAGATGAGTGGTACTGATGGAGCGGTGTCAGTGGTGTAGACGATGCGACCGGACTTTTCGGAGATGTGGACAGCGGTAATGTTTTAGATGGCGATGGCGAGCGTACGTGACTGTCATGTAGTTGTGACGACATATGAGAAATGGTTTGTTCAATTTGTTGTTGTTGTGCTGCTGCAGCCGCTGCTTTCGCAATCTTCTCCAAATTCGCCAAATCTGCTAATTCCGGAGCGAAAGAGTTGTCGCTCGCGTTATCCGGTGTTTGCCTTTGCGTTGGCGTGGCGTTAGCGTCCGAGTGGTCGAAGTGCCGCTCATCACCATTCTTTGGCAGAACGAGGCTTAGAGAAGCAGAGGAATGAGATTCACATTGTTTAATGTCCAATGTGGAAATGACTGGACTGGTGATGGCTGATGAGACCAATGTTGTGGCGGCTGTGTTGCAGTTGGTGACCATAGTATTGCACCGATCTGTCATTGAGGCCATAGTGCCACCACTGCCACCACTAATACCACTAATGGCCATACTTAAGGAACTTGGACATGAGCTTTGCCTCATCGCAGCAGCAGCTGCCACCTGAGCAGCCAATAGACGTTGTTGTGCTTCTAACTGTTGCGCTACTTGTGCCTGCAATTGTTGCCCAGACGTCGATGCCATCGATGCCATCGATGCGGTCGAAGCTGTCGGTCCGAGATGTTTGGGCTCGAGAAACGACAGCAACGGCTCCTTATCCTTACCCACTCCCTGAATGATGGCCGACGTGTTCTTATGCGAGATAACGCGCTTCTCTTCGTCGTTGAGTGCGATGTTGTGTTCACCGATGGCATGAGCAACAAATGATTTGGCGTAACCGAACGAAAGTTTACATATAAAGCACATTAGAATAGGTTTGACGGGCACTGTAGTACAACTACTAGCACTATTCGCCGCAGAGCTCTCACCATAGTTTATCAGATTCTTAACATTGTTATTGTCCATATCTGTGTCACTTGTTGTCTTCTTGCACTCGTCGTTAACAAACTGCGATTTCTTGTGAAACTGAGACGAGTTGTCTCTCAGAGTGAAAACCCTGTAGCTGTGCATAATTGGTACTTCAGGAACTTTATTCTCTTGTAAAATATTTTGATAGGCTTGACCATAAAGAGCACTGTATAGCGCGGCAGCTGAGCTTCGAGAGATGTGAAAGGCTGATACAACCTGTGGAAACACTACGTTACTTCCACGACCGTATGGCGGTGTCATTCCGCGTGCATCTATGATACTCCCTTCTTGACTGATCTCCGCTTCCACATCACTACCTTCCGACTCTGGACCCTCAATGATATAAGCAGATCCGTCCGGATTGTACACTATTTTGCCCGTAAAATTCTCGACATCGCTTAAGGAACTGTTAACGCTCTCAGTGTCACGATGTGACGCAGACTTTGGTGTAGTATTGCCTATTATGCCACACTCGTTCAAGTGATATGACACGCGAGGTACTGATAGTGACACTGACGACGCCACCGATGCTACCGGTACTGATAATGGCACTGATTCCGAACCAGACTTATTAGACTTGATTGAGAAGTTTAGTGCCCGAGCTTTGAAAGGCAATGCCGTCTGTCCCGTGTCCAGCGTTGGTGGCGATGTACCCGACAGTGTGCCAGCGAGTGATACGGTTGCTGCCATCACTGACGCCAATTCGTTTTTTGTTGATTCCATCTTTCAGTAATTAGTATAGTAGTTGTCGCCTGGTTTATGAGCGTCACCGTCTTCTTACAGTACAGCATAGCAACATGACAATAGCAATCAGGGGTTTTGCATCTCTGATCGTCATTACCTGAACACACAATAATAACACGGAAGTTATAAAAGCGAATTATTACAGTTTATTATCAACATTTTTTTAAAACAATTATTAAAGTCAGAGCGAAAATTGAATTTTCTTTAAAATATATATAGTTATTATACAGTACTGAAATGTGAGGCCATTCTCTAATAGCACAGTAGTTGCAGTGTGAAGTGTGAATACATGGCCACTAAAACTACTAGAAACTCCACTACTTTTCGCTTTTAAGGTAACGTTTTCGTCAAACAAATAAATGTAATAATAAACTTAAAAGAAATAGCCACGAAAAATAGCTCTTCATATTCTTAGTGCTTCGTTTGGCAGTTCTAGAGTTCGGGTCAATATACGTGCCCATTGATAAAGATTTAGTAGCGCGTAACCCACGCATAAGGGACTCCTAACTTACTAGAGGGGCGAAAATAGCAAAGTGAGGCAAAGGAATCAACCTTCAACCTTGACCAGTGATGGATGGCTAGCGAGCTGTAACAAAATAACAATACTAGAAAACAAATGTCTTGTAAAACTCTTTTATAAGGCGAGGTGAGAGGATGGGGAGGTAAACATACCAATGGGGATAAAACTGTTAAACGCTAGCATTCGAAATGCGACATTCGAGTTATCCATTTGTAGCATAAGTAGGCCTAACTCATCCATACTAAAGCGGTTTACAGTCAGCAGTGAGTACAGTATGTACAGTATGTACAGCGAGTGTATAGTGAGTCTCTACTAGAGAGTAGTGAAACGAGAAACAAAGATAACATAAAACTAAAGATTTGGTGGTACTATTAAGATCATCTATGATGCATAGCCTCCTACTTTTGTGGCATTCGTTCAGTCAGTTGGTGTCTGAATGTGCAGTACAGTACATGTCTGTACGTATATGTCTATGTCTTTAGCTACTACTCTACACTACTGCATACATGACAACACAAAACATAAATTAATGCATATATTTTCGAGCGAACGGGCGTTAAAATTGCTATTACCAAACACCACATGTAATAACAACATCCGGGTTTCTGAACCAAAATTAATTTTATTATTGATATCATTATAAAAAAAGTTTTCCAATATGCTTAGAAAATAATTTTCTATTTGTTAAATGACTTGTTATATAAAAAAGCTGTTTAATGATACAGCATTAAAAAATATTTATATACACTTGTAAAATGTGAAAATTTAAAGCAAGTTTAGGCTATAATAAACAGCGTGTACAGTATATGATAGCAATGTAATGACTAACAAATAAATGCCTGAAATATTTCTCACATCGAGCAAATCACTACAAGAAACAACAAGTCTTAAATGTCGCAATGGTGGTCCCAATATATAGCGAAAAACCAAAGCTCTCTGCGCTTTACCTTACAGTGTGCAGTGTGTTGGTTAAATGTCTGAAGGCGAAAAGGGGGTCAGGATTCTTGTAGGGAAGTTGCGTTAGAAAAAAGAAGTGACATATACAGCAACAGGGGGTGCGGTGCAAACTTAATGGTATTATTCTTTGAGAAGGAAGGGCCAAATTTGCCATACAGACACTGTTATAGAATAGAAATGCGAGGATAACTTACCATTACGTGGATCTGGTATATTCATTCTTTGAAAAACTATGAAAAACTTTGTGGTAGTTATACTAATTCTAATGGGGGATCGAACAGTTAAAAAGATTGGACACCCCTTAGTGGGTCCCACCTTAGCTAAACCTCCCGAAGGCATATGTCTGAAACAGAACTTTATTTTTGCTCTTTAGTTCTTCTCATAGTAAATTCATGACAGCTTCACATTTTTACTTACTGTAAGAGAATCAGTAAGCATACAGCGATTAGGCCTCGCAAACAAATGCCAAATAGGACTCGCAATCATAGAATCGCGAACACAAAAGAGTGAATGGGTTTTAAAACGCACACCTGGGCTATAATTGAATATCACTAAAACGCGAGCTCACTAGCAATAGACTATCGAACACATAAAAACTAAAAACTTTTAAAACTGAGTGACATTAGTTTAAAGCTCAAGATTAAAATCAAGTTCGACTAAATCTTTGGTCTTTTTTTAGAAAAAAAAGTCTCTCACTCACTCTTATTCTACATAATGTGAGTTATTTTACATATTTATAAGAGACATATAAATTCATGTATATATTTATGAAAGCTTATGTATGAGGTGTGTGTATGTGTGTATGTGTGTGTATGTGTGTGCAAGACTAGCAGAGTCTGCATTATTTACAGCATATTCAGTATACGATATATCACATATTATACTTAGTTATACAACATATTCATCAGCGATTTATAACAACAAAAGTGAGGCTTAAAAATTTCTGTTATAAACAAAATGAGTCGAAAATTATGAAATTACGCGTACAAATACCAGGAAACGGCGACCGGTAATTTCTGTTTTTATTCTTCATTCTTTTAGCACAATATAGAGACTAATTACAACAACAATAACAACTACATATAGCATGTAGTATAGTAGAGAAGTTAATATAATGAGAATACCTAAATAATGGAATCATTGTACGAACAATAATAATGCAAACCCTCAGCTCTCGCGAAAGCTCTAGCATTAATTAAGAGCTAACAAAAAAAACATTCATTAAGTCGAGGAAGTCACGCAATTAGCGCTCAGCCGAAGTTTTGAAGTTCAATAAAAAAGCAAGAGAGAGAGAGAAAGAGAGAGCGAGAGACACATAACATAACACAAGCTGCTGCTGCTGTGCTGTTGGTGCTAATTATCTCTCATTAAGGGTATAAGCTTGACTCCCATACATATACAGCTATGCGAGCGTTTTACTCAAGTGAAGAACTATTCTCTCTCTAATTAAACAAAAAGGGAATTTCTCATTCAAGGCTGTGTTAAGTTAAAAGTCTGAGCAGAATGAAGCGTCAATATAATAGCGCAATGTTAATTGGTTTGTAAAACGCCGTGAATAACAATGATAAACAGATAATCCATTTTTGAAAAACGCGAATTGCTTCACACAAAAAAACGTATTTAACATATAAATGTTTATAATAAGCACATATTTTTGATAAGCAAAAGAATGTTTGTTTGTTTGGCCGCTCATATCCACACACACACACACACACTACTGTTTTTTACCTAACATTTTGTTGGGGCTTTAAAATTTGTGTAATTTTGTTTCGTTTGCTCTCTCTCTCTCTCTCTCTCTCTCTCTCTCTCTCTATCTCTTTCTTTCTCTCTTTTATCGCTTTTCTTTCTCTTGTCATTCTTTTGCTAATATTTTACTGCTGTTAAATTCCAAAACCACTGTCGCTAACGCTTGATATCAATGAATGCAAGACATGGGCAATGCATGGCTTAAAGAATTGTTACAATCATAGAATATAAACTAAAGGTTGAAAATTGTAGTTCCCCTTTAAGTACCCCTTGTTTCGAAGACCCCTATGGATCTCTCTCTACTTCACTCTCATATTTTCTCTGCAACAATAATTACCTCGTATTCTAAGTCAGCGTAGAGGAGCAAAGGTAAAATTGTTGAATTCAGGGTGTTATGGATAAGAGAGGATGAATAAAAGAAAAATATAAGAGACGAGGGAGCAATGCAGGAGCAATGAGGAATGAGGGACACAATATGTTCAGAAGAGTAAGTGCTTTATGAGTTTTAAAAGTTTCGTGGGAAAGTTTGCCAATATGTCCAAATGAATCTCTGCAACCGAGTGCGACACTATTTTGCACCTATTGGACAATATTCTCTAAGTTCGCTATGCTATCGTTCAGCCATAACAGCGATTTCCAAAACCAAACCAATTTACTTCCCCCACAGGTGTGCATCTTGGGTCATATTATCACAACTAACACCAAAACGCAGAGCAGATAATAAGAGCTACGCGGAGGTATTTTTCAATAGTGGTCATATATACATCAGTTTTAAGGAGACTAAGAGAGAGAGAGAGAGAGAGAGAGAGAGAGAGAGAGAGAGAGAGAGAGAGAGAGAGAGAGAGAAGCTTACGATTTACTGTCAAAGAAAAGAAAATGAATAAATATTTAGAGACGCATATATTATCTTAACAGTAGTGTATTTCTCTGCTGCGGAGTTAAAGCAGTTTAAATCAAAATAAACTAGAATTTCGCAAATTTTTTCTATTATTTTTTTTCTTTTGCTGCGCTTTCGAGTTTAAATATTTGTAATAAAAGTTAAAAGAAAAAGCAAGCAACAAAAAAAATAGTTCGCATTAATGCAATGGATTAGAGAGTAAATTTTAAGTAATAATAACGACAAAATATGCAAAATTCAGTATATAAGAGAATGAGAGGGAGAGAGAGAAAGAGAGAGATATAATATTCCCAATTTAAACATCAAAGCGTATCACTCTGTCAATATATTATTATGGCATAACTAGAGTTTTTAAGCATCAAAGCTGAAAGTGAGTCTTCTGGTAATGCGTATAACTTTTTTTTGTTGTGTGTGTGTGTGTGTGTGTGTGTGTGCACGCCATACGCATAAAATTGTGAACGAGAACACTAAGCTCGCAGATAACGCAGCGTTTCAGAGGCGCTGTAGAGCAATAAGCAGGCAAAGCAGCCAAAAAATGATATACCGTTAATTAGCCGATGTCTCTATGACTATGTTATATACACTACAGTAGTGTGCACTGCAATGCAGTACTGAGACTTTTTTTCCTCATCCGTCCCCCACGTAAGCCAAACTTCTACAGTGTTATATAACTTATATGCTTATCGATTTTTTTCCCAGTGTTATGAGATGAGTTTTTTCCTCGCACTCACTCTCCTCTGCATTCAGTTAAAGATGGTAAAGATGGTGAATTACGAGTGAGTGTATATGTGTGTGTGTGTGCGTCTCTAAAGCTTCTAAACATTTTTTACAACAGCCTTATATTAAAAATTATTATACTGTACTGCGAGGAGTGGAGTGAGAGAGCGAAAAAAAAATTAAACTGACAATTTTTTATAAGCGCATCTAAAAATCACAGAGTATTAGCTAATCAATAAAATTGTTGGCACAAAATTAAGTATTATTGAATGAGAGGGTTAGCACGAATATGAATTTTTGCTAACAGTAAAGTGTTTTCAGTGTTTCGATAGTGATTCGTGTGCATTACAGTTGAAATCACTTCAGTATTGAATTTCTGTTTGGGTTTTGTCGGATACATAAAGCAATTTTTTCTTCTCTCTCTCACTCACTCTGCGCCTTATTTCTCTTTAAGACGTATTTATTTCTCGATGGAATAACTTTTTGCATACAATATATAATATTGTAGGAACAATTGGGCGCCTGTTAAAAAAAATTTAAGGGGAGAGAGAGAGAGAGAGAAATGAGAAGAGGGTTCTTAACAGGTTTCCATAGAAACACTGACATATTTAGATGGGTGTTATGGCAACGCAAAGAACACCAAGATAACATGCATCCCTTTGCCATCGAGAGTGCGACCCCCACTTATAATAGTCTAATATGAATTAAGCATCAACACATCACAAGCCCAGTGGACCGCATTTCTGTTATAATAGATAACGAAAATTGCATTTCTCGGCGCAGCCCTGTTTTTTAAACTATATCTTCTTCGCATCCAAAGCTTTTTTCTTCTCTCGCTTTTCGAGACACTTAAAAATTATTTTACTTCTTTTTTTAGTAAATTCGTACACATTTAAAAGAAAGTAATTTTCTTTTCCTCAGATAACTGAAATACTTTTTTCTCTATCAATAGCTAAAGCTGTTTATCTTAGGAGGAAAGGATTTTGTTGAAGCAAAAGCAACAAAAGTCAGGGTTACGATGATCGCCACATCATTGATAGGCTTGTGTGCGATGCGAGTGTGTGTGTGTGTGTAAGTAAGTGAACATTTATTCGTTTGGCGAAACTGTTATACTGTTATGTAACGTTAGTCAATGCGCTGTATATACACATTTGTAACGTTAGCTGCAATTGGGAAAACCGCTTAAACACCTGAGAGGACACAGAAAAGAAGCAAATGAAACATTGAGTGCGATATAGATGGACAAAGCTTTTCTGGTTTGGCTTTAGCGCTGGAGTGTGAGTCTGGGAAAAAAGGCAAAATTGATGTACTAATGTGAGACTATCAACAGGCGATCGAAAACCATTCTAACACTACTAAACAAAACAATCTTCTATACCACTATCACACACTTGCTATACAACAGCACTGCTAAACTCTTGCCAACTCTCTCGTACTTTATTTTATTAATTGCTAGACATTAAGTGTAATTAATAAGAAAGTCATTAAGCGCTGAGTAATCTCGAGAGAGAGTGGAGAGAGCGAGTGAGTGAGCAAATAATGAATGTCTAAAGGAATGTTAATGTTTTTAAAATAGAAAAATGAATTTTTTTTCTTCTATTTTTAATAGTCATTAATCGCATGCAAGCATATTAAATGCGTATTAACAAGAGAGAGAAAAAAAGTGGATAATTTAATTATTAAAATAATAATAGCAGTAATAGAGTTGTGAATGTGTACCACTATATCTTTGGCTAATTAAAAACCAGACGTAATTAAATGTCATCAAATGTGCATTAAGTAATCATTTTTTTATATATGTTTCAGTGCAGCTAAAAAGTCTCTGTTGATTTAAAATCGATAGGAAAAATTTTCTTTTTTTATTAATAGACGCTTTTAATTTTATTCGTCAACTCTAAATGCTTTGAAACCGAATGTAATATTGAGCGAGCAGTGAATTCGTGATAATTCGTTAGAAAAAAGTTAAAGCTTTATTAATATTCAGTGACGCTTTACTTTTTATTAATATTTTTTTATGCTGAAAATTTCAAAAATTAATAAAGAGAGAGAGAGAGAGAGAGAGAGAGAGAGAGAGAGAGAGAGAGAGAGAGAGAGAGCATAAATAAATAATAAGTAAATATGCAGTTTATATACAGAGTTACCAATTTTTTATGCATAGAATGGCTGACAAAAGCAAAAAAATACGTTCAGATATTCAATTAAGTTTTGATATTCAAAACATAATGTCAAAGCTATTATAAAAATAAAAACGGCTGCTAATAATGAGCTCATTTTGATTTTTATGTTGAATAAGCCCTAAAAGAATAAAAACCATAACCACTCCTATTCATTCTTATTCTATTCGGTGCTGCCTTAGGGTTATGATGATCCGATAACAAAAAAATGTCAAATCTATGAGTTAGCGTACGAGTAATTCAATTTCACATATATATCTATATCTATTTTTAGATATTTTCGCTTTTTAAACATAATTAAATTTGAATTAATGTTAGCCATGGCTGTAAATATGAGAAATAAAAAAGTTATGTAATGTTTTTTCTCAGCGGTAAATATGCTACTAAATGACCGCAAAATGCTATAAGAAATAACACAATTTCTTTGTAATGTTAGAAACTAAGTTTATCTCATATATCCAATTAACTTTCTATAACTCTGTTTTTGTATTGTACTATATGTTAGTATATATACTACTAGTATATACAGTATTTTTATTTTGCTACCATTTATTTATCCACAAATGTAAAGTAATAATAATATTATTTTCTTTTCTTTTTTGTTATATATTTTCCTCTCATTTTGTTGTTTTGAGTATGATATGATATTAGAAAACAGGGAGAGAATGAGAGAGAGAGAAAGAGAGAAATAGTAGCTGCAGCGCTCTAAACGTAGGATACAATCATGCACAACATTACAACACTTTATTGCATTATGAACTGTAGCACATTATGTTGGGCGCCAAAGTCACTTCTACCTCTTTGTTGTATATTAATCATAATGTGTAATAATAATAAAAGGAAAAGCGATATTTCTAAGTGAAAGGAAATATAGACTTAGAACAGGTGAGACAAAAGAAAATAATATTATTCCAGTGTAACTGTACTGTACATGCGATAAGTGTAACGAAACAAAACCATATATTGAATACATTGCACAAATTAAAAGCTTCATTAAAGTGAACACAACCAGAATATATTTACAGCAATTCTCCCACACGTCTACATTCTCTCTCTCTCTCTCTCTCTCGCACTCTCAACTCTCTCCCTCCTCTTAAAACAAATTCACAGATTAAGTATAAAACGCTAAAGGCTTATGATAATTATACTCTCTTTGACTAATTAGTTAAACGTAGTGTGAAAAGCAATTAATAATATTACACAAAGAATAAAAACAGATTTTAATTAAGGGAAAAACAGATGTATATATAATAGCTTTTTATAGCGCGTGGTTCTAATTTAGTGCACACATTAAAAGAAGTATAAGACATAAAATCAATAATTTACTAATCAATAATTTTTTTTCTCTCGCAGAGAACAAAAAAGTGCAGTCTATTTCTGTCGCGAATAATTTTATTCATAAAAGACTTAACTTATTTTGATTTAATGTATTTTAAATTATTTCCAACAATATCCTAAACTATCCTATGAATAGCAGGCAGCAGAGTTTTTTTTGGACAAAAATGAAAGCAATGACATCTAATTTTAAAATAATAGATGCATTTATGTTTTTCCTCTCAGCTTTTTAGCTCATTTCTCTTTATTAATGTCAAAAATATTTTAGACACACAAAAAGCACACTAAAAATACAAACTTTTTTTTGGAGAGGACACGCATTTATTACGAGCAAAATATACAAAGCATTCGCATTCTATAGATGAACGGAAATTTCAAATACACAAGCTATAATTTATTTCTAAAACGAAACTAATAAAATGATTTTTCTGGCTGTTGTTTTGGCGAAAAAAAAGAGAATACTGTATTTCCTAAAGTAAGTAAAATTAGTATAAAACGGTGGCACACATGAGAGAGAAATATGTTTGTTTGCAAAAAAAAATATAATACAGCCATTACTTGAATTAGTTTTTATGTAGTATTTGTAAATTATAATTTATATGCATTTTATGCATACTATTTACTGACTAATAATGTTTATAACTATTAAATGTTGTGTTTTAAAAAATGACTTATTCATCTAAATATGCAATTATAGTAGTCTCGCAGTATTCTCTGATCAGAAAAAGTAATATATAATTTATATTACTCTATTTATTGCTTTTGGAAAAGTTTATTTTAAGAAACTTTCGAAAAAAAACTGCTATTTACCTGTTTAGAAAAAATTACTATTTCGCTATATAGCTGTTTATCAAAGTCAATTAAACTTTTTAAAATTATTAATGTTGCTTGAAATTAACGCAAATTATATTACTTTTACGGTAGGTTTTTCATGTTTTTTTCTCGTTCATTGTATATAAATGGGCGGAATATCTAATTAATTTCGGTGTAAACATTTTATCTTAATTTACTATACACACACACACACACACACTTTTAAAGTGTGTGTGTGTAGTTTTTTTGGGATTCAAACAAAAGAACTTATTAACAAAAACTGAATATAGTGTGTATGCATAAGCGGGAGAGAGCGGGAGAGAGAGGGAGAGAGAGGCAAAAGCAGCGGCAGAAGTGTAATTAATAATTGAAAGAGTGCTGCAGGAAAAAAAGCGTTGGTAATATTGTTTTTCTCATTATTTGCTACGTCGAATGCATTTTTCTAATTACCTGTCAACAGACTCAAACAGAACTTAGCATTCACTGCAACGAGCATTAAAAGCAAATGTGCAAATAATAAAAAGAAATTGAATGAAAACAAAAAAAACTAAGTTATATTTGCACTGTTTCTTGTAATCATCTCTCACGCGCTTCATAGCAACTAAAGTTTTTACACTCTAATTGTGAATTTAGTTCTTTTCTTTTATTCATTTATTATTTTTAAAAATGGAATTTTTTAATCTTATATTTTAATGAGAGTTGTGTTTGTGTACGTGTGTCTGTGTGTGTGTGTGTGTGTGGGAGAGGGAGAGGGAAAGAAGGAGAGAGAGAGAGAGAGAGAGAGAGAGAGAGAGAGACTCTCGCTGTAGTAGCGATAATATTTGAAAACTTCTTTGTGCTCAGTGTTTGTTAAGTTCTTATTCGCAACAACTTTGTAAGTTTGGAAATGTCATTCGATAGTTGGCATAAAGTAATATCAAACATTAATTTCAGTTGCAATTACATTTCAAGGATATCACATCTCTGGCAGTTTGTTTCGTTATATAAATTTCTATAAGCTTTTATATAAATGTAAGTTATATATATATATATTGATATCTCAGACTAGTCAGTGAGAGTTTTCTTCAGTAGGTGGTTCTGTTTGGCTGATCACCACCGCCGCCACTCAAACCTTATAATAACCGGCACTCATTTCAAGTCAGAAGAAAATTTTCTTTAAGAAAAAAGGCAAATTTTTGTCCCAAGTCTGGCGAATGCACTATGAATCTAGTCATTAGTAAAAAGTTTTTGTACCTTCTCTTGTAACTGTGTTACAATGCAGTGGTACTAGAGATATGCTCTTTTACTTTCGCAATATATATATAGAGATTTCTAAAAAAAATCTCATTGATTCGGATTCCCCTGTTTTTTTTTCTTCTCTTACTTTTCTCTAACTGATATTAGTGATTATATATATGTTTAAAAGTTTTGAACTCCCCCACCATTGGTAAGTGTTCAATAGTCTTCTTCGGTTAGAAGAGTCTCAATCCCCAAATTCAGTTGAATAGGTGAATGCCATAATTTGATACAGTAATTATAGCCATCGCAGCTTCAGCTCAAACACAAGCACATCACTGCCTGAAGGACATACACACACAGAGCCCGAAATGCCCAAAATTAGCTTTAACTTTGAAAAGGTGAGTGTAATTATCCTGTCTATTGCAAATAGGTGTTATTAGCTCTATCTTGTAATAATGAAAGAGTAAAGTTTTAGAGGCGACTCAACGCTCAACAATAAAATTGCACGACCATTGGGGTGTTCCCAATCACGAATTTGAATATTATATAAAAAAAAATACTATAAATGGGGGACAACACAAAGAATAGAAGAGAAAAATTTTTTAAGATGTAATAATGATAGGCCACTAATGATAGTCAGAAAAAAATAGTTGCAACAACAAAGTTCATTACCACATTATATTATGATTGTGTATATGTGTGTGTGTATATGTATAATGTTTGATACCCTGTAAAAAAAGCTCTAACTTCAGCTTTAATATCATAATAGTAATCGTAATAATAATAATAATAATCGCTTTATTTCGTTGTCGACTTCTTTTAATGGTCAATTTTCATCGAAGTATTACTAATGATCATTACGAAAAACTGTAGACTCACACTCGCACTGCTCTGCTTTACTTTTTTTTAAATAGCGCGAGCATAAGCGGCAGCTAAACTGATATATATTCGCAGCTCTTTTATTGTTCTGCGTATATCTATATAGTAATATTGTATTTAATTGTTCAAACAAAGGTTAGTGAAAGTACACCTAAGAAAATATATGAATGCGGTAATAATAACACCATTACATCAGTTTCAAGCATTGAAATATACCAGAGAGAGAAAGAAAGAGAGCAGCAAAAAAAATAATATAAAATAAACGTTACGCTAGTCTGAGCATTGCTTATAAAA
>JAQIVF010000104.1:0-35850 GCA_034698365.1 Steganacarus magnus
GTGTAAATTAGTGTGCGCAGACGCGTAAGTTTGTATGTATATTTTTTGCGTGCAGATATGTGATTAGTGTTAAAAGGCATCACGTGTTATTCAAGAACTACAATAAAAATACCCTATACCCTACCCTATACCCTACCCTATACCCTATCCTATACACTATCCTATACACTACCCTATACCCTACCCTATACCCTACCCTATACCCTATCCTATACACTATCCTATACACTACCCTATATCCTAGCCTATACCCTAGCCTATACCCTAGCCTATACCCGACCCATGCCAGACCCATACCCGACTTTTTAACCTACCCATACCCGGACAATACCTGACACAAATCCTACCATATATCCCAACCTATACCCGACTTTGTTCCCTACCTTATACTCATTACCATACACTTTAAGACCGCCCTGTTTTCACAAAACTTTTCCTTTTGAGTTCAATGATAAACATGTTAATAAGGTTTTGAAAGTTGTTTTTCCAACCCAACCTTCAGAGGGACCCACTACCTTTTGTCCCCTCTAGATAAATTCCCCTTTTCAAACTGAGTTCAACGATATACGTTTTTAAAAATATTTTTCCACCCAATCCCCCATAGTGGGTGTTCACCACCTTGGGAGGCCTCTAGTTAAATTAACCTTTTCATCCTGAGTTCAACGATATACATGTTGATGGGTTTTTTTTAAATATTTTGCCACCCCCACCCCCATAGGTCGGGCCCCCGGATCGAGACCCCATTTTGTGTGCACCCCATTCAGACCTGAGTTCAATGATATAGGTGTTGTGGGGGTGGGGCCCCCAGGGACGGAGCCTATAGAGGTCCAGACATACAAACTAACGTTTTTATTATATATGATATTTGCGAAACAATTAATGAATTTCAGCTGTGATTTTCATTTGAAATATAAAATTTTCTTAAAATAACAAAACTATTATTCAAAGTAGTATTCAAAAACTCAAATCCAAAATTCTCGAAAAGTAAATACAGTTATGAGTATGAGTTCTACAAATATTCAAAAGATTCTTTGCATTAAGCACTTAATAAATGCAGAAATTTAGTTTTAATATTCGTTTCTTACTTTTAATTAAATGTAAAGGCAGTCTAATTGATATTTAAATGTTTCATTACTTCGAACATTTATGAAAATAAGTTTTTTTTAATAAAATGTCGAGAGTTATCTTTAGAATTAGTTGGCGAAAAATAATGAAATTTTAATCCATTAAAAACTTTTGCGCATATTTAAAAAAAATAAAAATTTAGATTTAATGGGCGCAAAATGTAATTTTATTTAATAGTCGATGAAAAATTTATAGATAAGTTTAAATTTGTTTTAATTGGGAGCAAAATAAACAACAAATAAAACTAATTTATGCGAATCTCGCACAAACACATACACACACAACACAACACAAACGCACGCACACTGAAGAGAAGTCTCGCTCATTATATTAAAGTATTTTAATAAATTATATCGAAATTTAAAAACAAAAACAGAAGCAATTTAAAGATGCATTGGTTTATATACAGCCTTCGATGTTAGTACAGAATACACGCATTACCAATACTAGTACTGTAGTATATTTGCTGCAAAATTATGTCAAAATATTTATGACAAATATATATTTGTGTCGCACAGTTTAACCAATGGACACAGAAAAACTTTAAGTTTACCGGTTCATGTCAAAATATATTTTAAAATATGGATCCATTAGCTATAAATCAATTTATACAGAAATCTAAAAGTTTTTTTCTTTCGACTTTTCGTCTATTCGTGGTATTGTTTGTCGTGAGCTCAAAAAGGCAGTGCAGTTTAACTTTTTTTCTTCTTCTCTCTTTCTCTCTCTCTCTCTCTCATTCTCAGTTAGTTTAATAAAAAGAAAAATCTCCGAAATAGAAAAAAGTAGTTTTACTTGTCATAATCAAAGAATTGTTATTAAAATCTCGTACAAGACATTAGACCATTAACAGAATATGAATGGCTACTGTTTTTACAAAGTCTTTTTCTGCACTCAATTTGTGAATGGCGTACATAACTCATCGCTTCGCCATTTCTATCCGCTAACTGAGAATAATCACAGCGCAGGATTGTTATCGAATTTATTTCGTTTTCTGAAGTTAAAAAACAAAAAATAGGTTGATTATAGCGATCTCCTGTCTAGTTGTAAATAATATGATAGCAAACACAAAAAAACCTAAAGTCTGAAGTAAACAAATGGGATTGAGTCACACATTTACTCGCAAACATGACCTGTTAAAAGGAATGCGCGGCACATTCGCAATCTCTCTCTCTCTCTCTCTCTCTCTCTCGCTCTCCCATTCTGTCAAGTCTATTCACAATCAATCTTTTAGGCCCTTCTTGTTACATGAACACAAATAATGCTCATGAGGACAAAGCGTGAAAATAGTAGTCTAGTAACGCTATAGCCTTAACTATGGAGAGAGAAAAAAATATAATCTGAACAGAACATAGTTATTAGATGAAACCAATAAAGCGAAAATAATGCTATCCAATCAACCTGTTTAGCAAATACATCCGCACTGGCGTCAGATTTATGTTTCTCTCTCTCTCTCTCTCTCTCTCTCTCTCTCTCTCTCTCTCTCTCTCTCTCTCTCTCTCTCTCTCGCAAACCCTTTATTAGTGCAACGTATAAATAATTATTCTAAAAACAGTAAATTTATTATTATTTTTTTATTATTATCAATGATTGCTAACACGAAATTCTTGTTTTTCTTCTTCTTCTTCTCTCTCTTTGTAATAACGTATAGAAATGAATTGGATACACAAGTACATTATTATTGAGAGAAAAAAATAATGTTGACATCATAACAATTATTTTCGATTGTGAACCAAGTGAAGAGCATTTTAGCCCACACTAAAGAACTGTTTTTTTTCTCTTATAGTTAGTTTACTTGTGCACACAATAGAACTGAAGATTCACCGCTCGTTTTCAGGAGTATGGCATGACTGCATTTTTTATGCTCAAACTAAACAATAGATTTTACTTAAACATTATCAATGTACACAAAACACAGAAATTGGAAATAATATACAAGAATTACAAATAATTTTTTTTGTAGATATACTAGTCTTAAACCCGTCATTTCATTCGCAGGAACATACGATAAACACATCATTTCAAATTTGCATTCATTAAAAACTTACGCCTTTTCTCTAAATTAACAGAAACTTCAAATGCCAAAAATAATTCAAATATTTGGTCAAAGTTTACTTCAATAAATACACTTGAGTATGTTGTAAATTAATAAAAATGTATTATAATTTTCAGATAAATATTTTTAAGTTTTAAGAACCTGTTAAAACTAATGCAGCCATAATCAATATTTTCATTTTTTTAAATTTCTAAGCTAAAGCTTGGAGACGCACGGTAACCGAATAAATTTTAAAAAAAAACTAACGTTAACTTTGCATTCTAAAATCTCCAAATTAATTATATTTTTCAACAATAGTCCTCAGACATAACGAAGAATAATAAAATTTTATAGTATAAAAGTCACTAATAAAAACACTCTCACTCAGAGTAAACTCAATAGTAAATTTTCAATAACTACTTTAATTTAAACAATAACTTTATAAGTTTTTGAAAGATTTACCAAAATTTTACTAAATTAATTAGCGTCGGTTTCGCTGCGCGTTTCCTCTAATTTCAAATAATCTTCAACAAAAATGTTCATCATCTCTAAGTATAATTAAAAAAGATTGGCTTTTAAAAAAAGCTGCGCTTAAAGTAAAGAAAAATTTTTAAAATAAAATTTAATTAATTACGATAACGAAAGTAATAATGCAATTCGAGAAAATATCATAAAATATAAAAGTACTTCACTATTGCTGGAAAAAAATCATTGTAACAGTGCAAAGAGAAAAAAATTCATTGCGCTCTAAAATCAATTCATACTACTATTACAGATTAATACTAAATAAGAAGAGATGAAATAAGGTTTTTTTTCGTTAAATATAATTTTGTTTAGTTTACAATCTTTCGCATCTGTTGTTTTTTCCATTCTTATACGTTATCAATGCCATCACTGGTGAGTACCATTAGAAAACAAAATGAAAAAGATATAAGAATGATATAAAGTTATTCGACGTTATTTCTCGCTATGAAATCCATTTTTAGTTTAGGTCAAGCATACACTTATAGGCGCAATGCTTGCAGAGAGAGAGAGAGAGAGAGAGAGAGAGAGAGAGAGAGAGAGAGGAGAGGTTGTGCTGCAGCAGCACTGAAGTAAAAAGCAAAACACAAAAATATGTTCGATAGGGAATATGTTAGCAAATAAAGTCTTTTAACAATACTATTCATTAATTTTTTTCTGCTTAAGTCACACGCGATATATTAGTATTAGGAAAACGGTGCTTTTTTCTTCTTCACAATACCATAAGCTGGATAAAAACTTATTACACACGAACTTCTTTTTAATTAAATTAATATGAATTATTTTTCATCACGAAAAAGGTTTTTTAACCTCTTTCTTACTTCGAAAAACTGTATTATAACTTAGTATTAACAAAAAAGAAGCAAAATGTGATCTAAAATTGCTATTAAGTTTTGCTCTATTATTATTATTATTGTTTATACACTTACTATTAAAATAAACTTTAATAGAATTATTTTTTATTATTATTTTTTCATTATAACTACATCATCATAATAAATAAATAAATTGATAGATATTAAACAGAAACGGTTTTATTTTAAGCACTGAACGGATAATAATAGTAACCTTTATTATAACTTGAAACAAATATTGATTTATAAAGTATTTTTGATTTAAAAATAATTTATTTTGCCAATAAATTTATGGCATTAATAAATAATTTTATAATCTATTATTCTATTAAATTATGACTCACTAAAATTTATCACAATCTGTAACGCAGATTAAAATATAGTGTGAAGTTATTTTCTCTCTCCGAAAAAAAAATTAATTTGTTATATAAGCACATGACTCGCGCGCAATACAGTACTCCTCTCCAGTTCTGGAAATTAATTTTCTCATTATTAATGCAAACGCTTTATAATTAAAGCAAATTACAGAATTTTTTGTCGTTCGCTGATGATTTGGCTTTTACTTTTTTACGTTCACTACTGCATCGCGAAAAAAATAATTTTAATCATAGAGAGAGAAAGAGAGAGCGAAGTTTCACGACAATATCCTTGAGCGCATTGCAGGTGAAAAGCGCTGCCGAATCATGTGTCTCGCATAATCTCTGAAAGCTTAAAATTAAATGTTTTCAATTAGATGCAAATTTTTTAATATACAGTTTATTATAGTTGTGTGCGCACCACTTTTTTGTGTGTGCTTAGTCTTTAAACGTATTTTGTGCTTAGAGAAAGTTTGTGTTCATTTTATATTTTCTTTCTTTTTTGGTTGAATATGATACATTGTTAATCTAAGAAGAATGTATAGCTGTCTGCATGCAAATTCAATGCAATTTCAATATCACTAGTCTTTGTAATCAAATGTAAAGTATTTCCGAGAACATAATACTTGGTATCAAAGTTTGTTAAAATTTCCCTGTTTTAAACTAACAGATTGAGAAACTTTCTGCTGGAATATTCTTTTTGAGTAAACTTTAATATCATTCACAAACATATGCAAAATGATAATATTTTTTCCTGGAATCTCATTAAAGCATACATTACTTGCTATGAGAATTAATTAATGTAATAGCGCGCTATCTAGTGTTTGTTTTGAGAACAGTTCTTCATCTGATATACTGTGTTTAAAAAAATTTTCAAAGAATGCATCTCATTAGAAATATTCTCCAGAAATATTACCAAATGGTATTAAATTAAACGCACGCACACTTAAATGTAAAAAGAAAGGAAATAGTATATCTTTGGGTGCGATCTTGTGAATATTAACGTTAGTAATGGCACAATAAATGGCTCAAATCTCTAGAGCCAAGAAATCAGAACTTTGGAGTGTCTGTTATAGATTGTGTCTAAAATGTGTGTCTAAAATTTGTGTGTCTAAAATTAGTGTCAAAATTATAGATATTTTTAGTTATAAATATACTGTACTCTGTTATCGGAAATGAAATATCTAGTCCAACATTACCAAAAATAAACAGCGCATTCTGTCGTGTTTTCTTTATAACAAAGTTTTTTTTTGGCTCATTTCGAAAATGTCAAGCTATTGAATTTGCATTGTCTGTCTGTATGTGCGTAGACATAATATTAAGCTTTTAAATAAATTTTTAGTCAATAAATATTCTGTATTATAAAAATTGAATTTAATATTGATTTAAAAAATATTTGGACGCAATATTCTTTATAATAAAAGTGGGAATTAGATTTTGGTTTAAGATAAATAGACAGATAAACACTTAAAATAATCGACAACTTTTAACACTATTTCGTTCTTGTTTTATTTCTTTGTAATTGCATGGTAAACAATCATTACTCAACGAAACAAAAAAATTTTTTACATACATTCCTGTTCAATAACAATCACAATAGTCAATCACAATAGAAATTGTTCAATTAACATAAAATATGTATCATTTCAAAAATTCAAGGCAAAACTAGGAGCAATTTTTCATAGAAATACTTATTCAGCAATTTATATGCAAATGGCAGGTTGAGGTCAGTTCAAATATTTTATTATATGGTACTTCTAACTGGATTCATATCAGAGTCTAGAAATAAAAGTTTTTTTTAGAAAAAATATTTTCGTACAACTTTTGTCGAACGTTATTCTTTGAAATAAGAATAAATTTTATAATTAGTTTATTTTAAATAAAAATATCCTTAACAAAATTTTAAGTTGTTTTACTAAAGTTAATGTCCATAAATCATACATTATACTACAGTATTTTTATTAGATTGTCTGCAATCTATTTAATAACAAATATATTTTGAAAATACATTATTATAGGAAATTGGGTGATTTTTAACAGAATATGTGAAAAGGAACGTTTTTTAAAATTATTTATTTTATAATATTTTTAAATGGACCATTTAAACATAAATATAGTAACAAATTTATATGACAGCTGCATTATAAAAATTAGGGATAGGATTTTTCGGTAATAAAAAGTATTAAATTATGTGGTAAAATGATTAAAAATTCGATAAAATTATTACTCAAGTTTTTGCTTTATTATCTTAACAATACGAATCGTGTGACTACTATTTTTTATATGATTTCGGAGAAGGGGGTGAAAACTTCAGGTTTAAGCGATAATTTTTTCACATTTTTGCCGAAAATCACAGAGGTCTCAAAAACTGATTAGATTTAAACGTCAATTTTTAGGCAATGAAATGTTGAATTCGGTAAAACAAGACTATTTTGTTTTGTTATATTATCATATTAAGTTTTAAACCAATCGGAATGGGTAATAAAATTCGGTAATTACCAAAATATCATATCACTAATAGTAATATTTATATTGATAAATAAAATAATAATACAAACTCTATAATACTGAATTATATTATATTTCTAAATAATAAAACTATAGTAAACTAAATATAAATAAATAAAATGTTTTTTCAAATTTACTCAAACAATTCACAACAATCAACTTTTTGCATGTGTAATACTAACTTTTTCACACAATTTTGTTCAAGAATTAGTGGATATTTTGAAATATATTTCGAGTTTCAAAAATTTTAAAAGTTTATGCAAACAAAAATTTGTCAAAAATTTTATAATTTTTTATAATGTCGAATATTAATATATTTAATAGTTCCATTAACTTAACAATGGTTTTTATTAAGAACCAAACAAAAAAGAAACAAACAATTAAAAATCAAACATTAAAAAATTGAATTGAAGTCTTATAATAATCATTGATTAACCATTTCAAACAAACTTATTATAAACTTATATTTAAATTTTATGCGATAAGAAATTGGGTGAACAACACAACACAGCGCACATCTTATTGCAAGTTTCAAATTCCATTGCATTAAATCTGTTTCTTATATCTCAGTGTTTAGTCTACTATAGTTTAATTCAAATATTCATTTAGGCTTTTATTTATTGGCGAGTTGTTTGTTCAATTCAGACTCAACTTTTGTTATATTTGTTTTATCCATAATTGATAGTAAACGACATCACAGTATTTAATACTGGAGTAAACTTTTTTTTACGGATTTATGCTCATTAACTACACCTCTATTTTAATTTAGTTTTATGTATTCAGAGCTACTTAGGGTTATATTGAAATCGTTCACTTTTCTGAGCAAATACTTTATTCAAATATACTCTCTTGAGATCACTTTTGATGCTAAATTTATTACATAACAGTAGTTTACTGCCAGTTAATAGAAGTAATACTCCAATCGACAAATATTGTTATAATCAAACCAATAATTATCATAAAACAAAATTAAAATTATTCTTATTTTTTGGTTATTATTTTGTAAATTATCTTTTAAATAAATAATCAAAAATTTTAATTATTTTTCAATTTTAAATCATTAAATCACAGCAAATAATATTTCATTGATAATGAAATTGGAAATATTAATATATACAAAACTCTGTGAATAAAAACAAATTGCTTCTAAAATGCTCTATAATGTCGCTCTAATTAATTATATATAACCAAAGAGAAATATTTCGCTTTAATATGAACATATATGCCAGAGAGCAGACTATATATAATATATATAAAAATTATTCATATTAAAACTTGAACAGGTGAATTTGATTTTTAGATTACTGTTGTTAAAATTTCAATTCGCAGAAAAAAATTGCAATAAAATGAAACTTAAATCTTTATTGGCGAATCAACAGAGAGAGAAATTACCGAATAATAATATATTATTATATTGGAATTATTACTGAATTACCGAAGTAAACATTGTTATATAAAAGAAAACATCGTCAACATTAGCAAAAACAAATAATAGCACATTACTATAATATTACTACTACTCGTATAGTGAGTGTATTTCTTTATAACACACACACACACACACACACACAACTTTTTTATTTATTTGTAATTGCATGACTAACAATCATTATTCATTGAAAACAAAATTTTTTACATACATTCTTGTGTAACCATCACAACAACATCTCAGTCACGCATATATTTTTCTCGGCTGGCATTAATGTATTAAGCAAATGGATCACACTTATTAACTTAGCAGACGTTTTTACGTTTAATATTCGTAACTTTGTTGTTGTTTTTTATATATATCGAGAGACTATACAACTAATGACGGATTAATTTTTCCTATACGACTAATGAGTAAATTTTTTAAACCTTGAATGAATTTTCTTAGAAATTAAGAATAAAAATAACAGAGAACTGATTTGGAAAATTTATGGCGCATTACGGTATTTCATTGCTAATAACATAATAATCCATCATTTATCGATTATTTATCGTCAGACTACAGAATTACGTTATTATTATAAATTAGAATTCCTAAAACTAAATAAACATTGAATATTAATTATATTAAATTAAATAAATCAAAATTGTGTAAATAGAAACCATTTTCAGAAAACACAAAATTGATATTAATCTTGGCTAATGTAAACTATAGTAGTATTATAGTTGATATATGCTGTATGCTGTGATATAATTATCGTACAATATACGAATATTCTTACATGAATTATCTTTAGTTATGATGGATAAGGGCATCACAGCGCTTATCAAACCTTAACCTGAGATTCAGTTTTCAAGAAGTGTTTCGATTTTGAATTTAACAAGATTCGGGTTCTAACTTTCGAATCTATCGAAATTACTTACCAAAACGTGCAGTTTTTTTTATCTGACTTCGATAGAAACAGATATATGGATTTGACTTTCTCCGTGCGTGTGTCGCCACTCTGATAGGAGGCTTTTTAGTGAAAAAATGTCAAAATAGGAGGCTTTTTTATTGAAAAAATTTTAAGATAAAACGGAATAATGCCACTTTTGTGGAAAAACGGAATAATGCCACTATAAAAATGTCAAAATAGAAGGCTTTAGTGAAAAAAAGAATTTTAAATCCTGAAAATTGCCACTTGTATGGAAAGCGGAATAATGCCACTTTGGAAAATAAAAATAATTCCACTATTATAAAACGGAATAATGCCACTATAAAACGTTTTATGGTATTTTTAACTTGTGATATAGTATAAGATAAAAAATTAAAATAGAGTAATAGAGGAGCGAACGAACGTTGTGAGCATTGTTATCAAAACATCATAATTAATAAAATAACATCCATATAACTACAAATTTTAATACGAAGTCAGATATTATGACCGTTTCGATCGCGTTTATTAAATGTAATTTAGAAAAATATTGAACATTTTTTTAATACCAGCAATACTATTATTTATAAAATTTAAGCCATTCTCTATAATAAATTGATAAAATATCATAATCCGAATTAAGTTTATTATATAAGTAAAAGTAAATTTCAACCAGACATTTCAAAATAGTATTTCTTTTAATTAATAAAGTTGATTTAATATCTGAATATGGGCAACTGATAATGGGGTTTGGTTAAGGTACAAACTTTAGGTGAGGTGAGGTTCATGATTCTGGAAAAGACTTGCAAACGGTTACCCGAAATTTTGAGTCGGTAGCAGGTATACGACTAATTTGTCGGTGGGGTTAAATTTTGACAGGTTATTTTATTATCAGCGATCTAACTTTTTAAGAATTTAAGAACAAATTTATTTATAAACAATATAAGGTATGTGAATTTTTTTTATGCATTCATTATAAGAATGTTAGATTCATTTATATGTAATTTAATTTAATTTAAGGTATTATATTTTGGTTAATTTTACAGTACAAATAAATAAAACAATTAGGATTTATTAGATAAAATTGTCACTCTCAGCAAAAGGTAAATCACTCTCGACTATAACAAAAAAGAATTTCGTTGATCCGCTAACGTTTCTTTACATACAGAGAACTGGGTCTCAGGTGGTTTCTTTTTCTGATGGATATAATTAAGAAAGCGTCTGATAATGTGTCTGTTCGCATGTGTTGTAATATAATTAAGGCACACAAGGCTAACGATATTTATAAATTATTATTAGTATTAATTTACTCTGTTTCTATACTTATCTTAGTGAACTTTATAAACAAAAAAAAATATTTTTCTATTAATATTTTAATAAACTATATATATATTTTCACCGACTTAGTTATTATTCTGCCGATTAAGTATTTTACGAAACAGGTAAGCGACCACATCTTCATTTTACACTATTTTGATAAATGAATCCTTGTAGTATCCCTACCCCTACCCATATTTCATTGATAGCAGAACATGCAAATTAGGGCATACATACATGAAACTTATAATAACTAAAAATACTTATCTTAATAAAACTTATCTTGTCCTTAATTAAGAGCTAACAATAAGTTATCTACATTTACATTCTAAGTACATGACCATAATTCACTTTTATTTTCATCGTGATATAAAAAAATAAAAAAAGATGCTATTATTATTTTCTACGAGAATCTATCTTATTTCCGACACTGCATCCATTTTTTGGATTATTAAAGTAAAAATTTTTTATATCATTTCTTCGTTGCGGTTCGAAAGATTGTTTTCTAAAATTTTCGAAAATTGAAGAATCGAAAATAATAGATATGAGATCGAATTGGAAGTGAACACAATATTAGAATTTCTAAACTCTCATTGATGACAGTGATTCGTGATTTAAAATCTTGATAAAAAAAGTCTGGAAAAGAAAATCAGTTAACACGCGTTTTAATGAATGTTTAACGGCTGCGACAAAGAAAAGGTAACTACTATTTATACAGATGTTGTCTTCGATTAAAGAATCACTTTGTATGTGTACAGTATAATATTTAATAGAAGATACGAACCAATCATTAACTTACGAACATCTATCAAAGTTAACAGATTATGAGAATAGACACCAGAATTAGAAATTAAGAAAAGTCTAATTATACAAAATTAAAAAAAAGTTTACTATGACTGCTAACTTTTGTCGGAATAACCAGCACACGACATAAACAATTCAATTCTAACGGCTGACCATAAGAAAAGCTTCGGGATAAGCTCATCCCTCAATTATGGCTGCGACCAGTTTTTTATACTCACAATTTTAAATTTGATCAGTAAGTTATATTAGTTTTTAAATACAATACAAATTAAAATGTAACTAAAAATTTAAATAAACAAGAACGACACATTCATGTCGAGCTCAAATTATCCTAATTTGTTTAAATGATTTATTTAGTTTTTTAAAGTTTATTTTTGAGTTTATTTTAAGTTAGAGACTATTAAAGTTTTGATATTGAAGTTTAATTTCAGTATACTGAACATACGAACAGAGGAATGCAAACACACAGACGGACAGACATTATTAAATCAATGCGCTCTACTTCTCTTCGAGATGGTGAGCTAAAATTTATAAAATTGAATTGTTATTATAAACTACAGTACACGACATTTAATAGAGTTCATTTGCTTCTCAAAACTACAAATTTTCTACAAATTACTTAACAACGGATATGATAATACTTTCGACATATTTTTGGTTATTTACAAATGTTTTTCAGATTTAATTTTCATTATAACTTTCTGCCTATTATTGATTGGTCGAAAAAGCCTTTTATGTGATTATCTTTCACAACACAATAATTCTGTTTCACTGTATTAGTTTTTAATGCAATTATAGCAAAAATAGAATAAATTCAATATAATATATAAGAACTAACGAGAAACCGAAAATATAAAATATTTATAAGTGTAAAAAGATATTTTCATTTCTTGTTTTGCCGCTTTGGTAGCAAACTTTCGTTAAATAATTAGTCTAATACCCAAATATATTTAATACTATAAAAATCGAATACTAATCTAGAAATAATAAATGATATCCTATTATAATAGTTGGTATACATACTAAAAAAATGATATTAAATCATGAATTTACTATTGAAAATATGAAACAGAATTAATAAACGAAACAAAAGAGAGAATTAGGCAAATTGGCAAAGAAAAGTGAAAATAAAAATCTTAAACTCTAAAACCAAATTTGATTAACATAATATTTTTTGTCATAATTTAAAAATTTTTTAAACTAAGCGGATTTTAACAATAATATTTTGGCAAAGTGTGAAAAATCGAAAATTCCGCTAAAAAAGTCGGATTTATCCAAAAATGTCTTAAACCGGATTTATGGGGACTAACAAAATATGTTAATTTTATTTTTTTTTATTTCATATTAAGAAAAAATAACGTATATCCGCTAAATTACTATTGTAAATAAAAAGGCGGATTATCCGAGAATGTTCGGGCTTTGGTAATATGCTTAAACGTTATATTAGACAGCCGTCAAGTGAGAATATATGTTAAAATAAAATTGATAAAAAATAATTTTAAAAAATAATCGGCGAATAATAAATGCTGAATAATAAATAATAATTTATGCTGATATATTAAATTCAATGAAACACTAACATTGATTTAATTATTTATGAAAGTAATGATAGAAACATTTTATTTAATTATCTATTGACTGAATACTATTTAATAAATATTTTATTTGTTATTTACGATTTACTATTTTATACATTGAAAAGTTTCTAGAAAATAATATGAAACAGTTAAAGGAAAAAATAATATAAAATGCAATGTCGTCTAATCGACGTTAATTATGAAGCATAGAATCACACAAACTTCATAATTAAAAGTAATCTTTTTGTTTTGGTTTTTTTAGGCCGTTAACTAACAGTTAGTTTATCCAATTCAATTAATTTGGTAGGATTTTGTTTGTATTTCTGCTTAACACTAATTGTAAGTGAATCATTAATAGTAGAGAAAAAAAATAAATCAACGTTTTATCCTAAACAACAATAGCTAAAACTTTGGGGTCTATTCAGTGTACTTTGCGATAATCTTTTTATCGCCTAAACTTTCATATCATTCAGCGAATAAAGTTTTATTACACTAATCTAGAAGTTTAAGAATCTCTGGACAAAAAAGTTTTACCCGAAATATTGCTTAAATACGAGTGTGACCGTTATTGGTGTGACACAAGTTCCATAGAGTTATACATTCCAGGTCTCAAAATCTAAATTTAAAACATTCGCAACGGAGTTTAAGCATATAATTGTTTCAATTTAAATCCATTTAGAATATTTATTTTAACTATATTAATTTAACTTAATTTTTCTCTTTATATCCACAACAATTTATATAAAAAACTTTTTATTTAAAATTTTATCCTTATTCTCGTTCGGTCACAATACAGTATACGCAACGACATCACCTTAAATGAAATTGCTTATATTATGATACGGTTTAACATATCAATTTATATGCAAAATAAGTTACATGTATTTTATTAAAGGACTCAATAAACTCAACTCTGAATTAAAAATAAAATATTAATAACAAATATTATTGCATCAGTGTGTGTTGCTTGACACAAATTGCCCAGAGGGGGCAAGTTATGCAGGTACTATCCCCTAGAAAATCTAAAAAAGGCGATCCAAACGAAAAATCGAGAATTTGAAAAATTGTCATTTAAACCTGATGTGTTTTACTAATATTAGGCCAAAAAGTTTTTAAAAAAATTGTCAATTTTAGTTTTGAGCCCATCCACGAAATTCTGAAATTTCTAAAGCTGAACGTAAATGTTTGACTGTAAGGTAGTTATGGTTATATAACTAAAATTATTTTTTATACTAGATATCCAACTCCATTTTCAAAATTTTTCCCAACTGAAGTTACAATTACTACTCTCAAGTTTATACTACGGTGTTATTAATCGCTTTTCAGCAATCTATTTATAAATCATAATCTCATAAATAAATTATTTAAATATAGCTGGCGTCATAAATACTAAAATTTATTAAATAAATAATAACAAATAAAATTCAGTTTTATATTATAAAAATTATAACAAATTATTTCACAATAATGGATACCAAACAACGGTGAAAATTTGTGAACAATATTAAGAAATATTCGCCAGATGTTTACCGTTGATTTGTAATTATAGTTTTAAGTTGTGATCTATGGGTAATGGCTTTAAATTCTGGAAACAGTTTTACAAAATTACATAAATTGTTTTTTTAACCATAAAAATAACACAACTTAATTACTGTAAACATCTTTTCAAACTCCCTTTTAACTTTTCAGATTAATTTACACTTTTAGCAATACATAATGGAATGAATAAAACGGTTTTTATTTGAATAACTTTTTTTTCAAAATTGCTCTAAGAATTCGCATACAAAAAAATCAATAGTTTTGCTTCTTTGGAAATACTGGCTGCCATAAGTTTAGCACAATTTTGCTTAAGAATTTTTATATATATAACCAAAATCTTGGCATATAATTTCGAGCCTCAAACAAAATTTAAATTTTCATAAAATTATATCATACACAGTAGAATTTCGTTATTAATATCAAATAGATTAATAAATAATCTTACATATTTGTTTTTTTTATTTAAATAAATCAAAGTAAATTTTTATAATTTTTTATAAAATTAATATAATGCTAATATATAAGCCAGATATATGCCGCAGTTTGTGAATCATCCTATAATAATAGGTAATACGCAGGTATTTTACTGTATTTGTAATATTTATTTGAAAAACTGAAATTTAAATTTGAAACTAAAATCAATTATATAAACATTACCGCGAAATGGAAATAAACTGGATGTTTATAAGCATATATAACTTCATCATTTTGAAAGTATAAATGCTAAGATAACACAACGTTTGTCTCGATTACTGCCGTTAATATAACGTACTCTCGCTGTTAAGACTAAACTATTTAATATGAATAAATAAATAATAGCAATCATAAACAATCAGATTAAACAATATTATAGTCTGTTTATTAAGGGGTAATGATTGAGGATTTTCAATAAAAGCAAACTAAAATTAAGTAATCTAATGTTTAAGACTAAGCCGAAGAATGCATTTTATTACAAAGCGAGAGCACTTGGAAAGCTGTAACACGAGTGAAATTGCAATTAGAGGCCACACAAAAACGACACATTAGATCTCTTCACAAGCAAAAGAAGCCTTTACTATACAGCTAATAGTGTACTGTACTGTGCTGTACTGTGTGTGTGTGTGTGTTGTATAGCAGTGTAAAGTATGCTGCATAGGAATATATACCATACAGTATATACCGTATCGTATATATATATATATATATATATGTGTGTGAGTGAGTGTGTGCTGTAGAGAAGCTGCAGCACATTGAAGCAGATGAAGCCTCGCTTGCCTCGAAAGGAGGCCATCAAAATATTGTAAAGAGAATGAGAAAAGCCAACCAACATTTACTTTGTTCTAACGCTGTAATCGATAACTGACTAGTGATTCAAGTTTCTCCAAAAAGACTGCATCACAATATTCACATTAACAATACAGTACACATTATATTGCTTTTACTGATACTCTATTTCCGCAACTCTGTGTTCACTTTACTTTTAGAGAAAGATGTTCAATGTATTCACCAATGAACAGATACCACACAATTATAGAATATAAGCACTTAGTTTTAAAATGATAAACTTCAACACACCATTGTTTATCAAACCATAACTATTTTTTTAATAACACAATGCCATTATCTTTTTTAATAGTTTTTTGTAGCACTTAAATTTTTTTATAGTAATAACTCGAATCAATAATTTTTTAAATTAACAGAAAATGAATTTAATAATAATACTTGCATATTAATTTCCAAACCGTTTTATCGAAATAGAATTGGGTTAAACATATCGAGATTACTAAAACAATAAAGAGATAAACACATATTTGCCATTTATTATTACTACCAGATTACCGACTAAATCAGTTTTCCAGTTACGTTTACAAATAAGATATTTGTACATAAACTCAAAAGTAAAGTGCACTCCACAGCACAGATAAGTGACTGCAACGATGGGTGACAAGAGTGTGTCCCAATTGGATCAGTTTCTGTCACACATCTATGCATTTTATCTTTTGAAATGCGTTTACTCTATGACTAACAAAAAAATCTCATTTGAATTTAAAGCTTGCACTCCATTATAAAAATACTGTATACTGTATATAAACTTGAATAGTCTACAAATCGAAAGAATACTTTTAATATTAATAATTCTTAGTTAAACAATAATTACTGATTCATACTTTTTTTAAAATAAAGAACAAAGTAAGAAAAAAAATATATTCAAATGTAAGTTTACCTCAAAAAAAAATAAAATAAAATTCTTAAGTTTCATTTAAAAAATTATTTAATGGAAAACGGATTTTTTTACATCTAAATAGAAAAAGCAAATATTAACTTTATTATGACAGAAAAATAGTGAAAAAAAACTTTTTTCTAATCTATATTAATCCAATTTCAAGTTTAACTTTATATTAAATAAAGTGGCTTTTTATTTGCATAACCAATCTCTGCGTTGGCAAAAGTGTACACACATCAGTGTAAATATAGTTTACCCTTATTTTCCAGCAGCGACTGAATCTGACGGAATAAAAAACCAATCAATTTTTAGCCATATTTTTATTAAAAATTAATTTTTCAACAAAACGCTTTAACTACACTTTCCTCTATTTATTTATTTATGGATTTTTTTTTTAAAAACGGTTAATTAATTTTTATTTAATTAATAACGGGTTGTTAATGTGTGATTAATTAATTAATTAATTAAAGTTAATATGGAAATTGACTTTAAGGTAAAAATACTAAATAAGTTATTCATACCAAAAAATTGCTTTTAAAAACAGCAAATATGTCAGTTTAGATTTTTACGATATATTCACGCGTTCAGTCACAGTCAGAATACGTCTTTTATAATACAAAGTTTGCAAACAAAGCATCTGTTTTCAAAGAAAGCGCAGCTAATATTGGACAATGCGTTCGCTCTTTCGTTTTTCGGTCCTCACGGGACAGTTAGAGTTAGACATGAAAAAAACAGCGCGGAATAACTTTACACATTTCCAAATAACACTGTTCTCTCTCTCTCTAAACGGGCTATAAATAAATAATTTGCAAAACAGATTACGTTAAATTAAATTATATTGTGATTTTTTTTGCTGGTATACATATTTTGTAATTTTATTTCCATTTAACAATACATATATAATATATATATATATATATATATATACAAGTGTTCGTATGAATTTTTTATGACTCGCATTTTATATATACAAGCATTGTTTTTTAGTTAGAGAGAGAGACTGTGTGTTTTAGTTATATAATAAAAATATTATGGAAAAAAAGAGAGAGCGAAATAAAATTTATGGTCATTTAACATAATGCGTGTTACGGTACTTTAGTCTGAACAAAAAAATAATATTTATTTTTTATTGTTTTAAGGTGAAAGTGTACTTTAAGGAGCAAATCATATATTGTTACACACTTTTAGTTTGGTCACTAAAGATAAAAACTATCATTCACTTTGTAGATATTTTTCTTTGCCGATTGTACCGTAATTTCTACCCAGTAATCGATGTATCAGAGAGTTGTTGGCTCTGCGAATGCATGACTCGCTGCGTAATAAATCATGTTCAGACTTATATTTTTGTTTTGGTGTGTGTGTTATATAAATCGAATGCTTATTTGAGAATCAGTTAAATTTATGTATTGATTTTACGCGCACACAGAGAAAATATGATTATTTTAAATAGTCGTTTTATTAGCACTAAAATTGTGCCCTAAAAATAAATCGACTCGACTCTTAAGTTTTAACTCTCTTGAAGAACGTTTACTCTACTTAACACAACGTTTGTAAGCTCTCTTACACTATATATTTTTTTCAATAAGAGCTTAATACTGCAAAAAATTATTATTTCCTCTTTTGATGTGTTAATCACCATTTTTGTTTCCGTGCAGTTTTTTTTCATACGTAGAGTCTAATGATCAACCAAGAGGTCAGTTTCAAGAAAACAAAATAAATAAATTTCTAAAGCGCCATAAATCACAAGCAAAATAGAGAGAAAAAAACATAATAATAATATCGCTGTATTCCGCTTTTTCTCGCTTAACTCTTTACTATAGAAAGAGGAAATACGGTCGATCTCCGTCGAGAGAAGTAGACTGAATTTATCAATTACGAGTTAGAATAAAGCTTATTAACGGAACAAATTTATTTCCAGACCAAAAATAATAATCTTAGTAGTAGTCTAGGAAAAAATCGTGTCTGAAAATATAGCGGATATTTAGAAATTAAAATAAGATGAACTTCTTATATTGATAAGCAAAGATATAAACTATGGAAATGAAATTCAAGGCTTAAGCTCAAAGCAAAGATTTTGAGAGTGGTTTTTATATAATAAACACGATATTTTTATTTAATTTTTCTCGTTCGTACTAAAGCCGATGGTAGTGACTGCTTGTCTGGCAATTTTTATGATCTCTCTCTCTCTCTTGAGTTGAGGAGGGCTCTGATTATGGTCCAGACTCTCGTAAATTACCTTCAAAATATGAAATAAAATCCCGTGATTACGTTCCATCATAAACAATATTAGCTATGATTTGAGGTTATTATTTCGCGATAAAATATATATTATCGTACAAATTTTTAGGCTAAAAATAAAAAAAACGAGACCAATTTTAAGTATTATCTTCAATTTTAGCGAAGATAACAAATAACCGTTTTATAATAATTTAGTTTTTTTTGTCGTCAAAAACTATGCTTTTAGTTTTAAGTTAACAACAAAAAATGCAATCGAATCAATAGAGTACTGTTTTTTTTGGATAACAATGTATTTGCAATGTAATGCTCAGGTAATACTTCTCAGAGAACAAACTCAATATTTTCTCTAGTGACTCCATTTATCTGCTTCACGGTCCATGAAATATGTAAATACCAAAAGAAATTTTAATAAAAATTTTCGACTAAAAAAATTGATAATCGAATAACTTATAAAATTTTTTTATAGTAATACAACCATTATTCAAGTTTATAAATAATTTATATAAAACAAAGCTACGGAGCTTAAGACTAAAAGGAATATTCTATTATAATGTTGAAAAAAGAGACTTATCTGACAACATAATAAGCCACTGAATGACTGATAGGCTCGAATGAATGCACATTTCGGTTATACAATGTCGGGCAGATATTTGTACATAAATGTGGTCATTTGTATAGGAAACTACTTCTTTTAACGAGAGTTAGAACTGAGAACTGCGAATAAGTTTTTTTTACATGTACTCCGCACGCGAAACATTAGTAGTTTTTTTTGCGCACAAAAAAATATGCAAATGAGATGTGAAAAAAGCAACGAATCGACTGTATAAATAAAAAAACCATTCGAAAACCCAAAATAACCCGAGACACTGATTTTTCGCTGTGGAAAAAGAAAGAAAATTAATTCAAACATAAATTAAATTATGCTTCACTTTACTACTAACTGGTATTCACTTGTCGAAAGAATAAACGATTGTCAATTGTGACCCTAATTTAACTGTACACTATGGAGATATGAAACTTGGGGATGGGTTTAGGGTTGATAAACAGTTTCCGACTATCATTAAGGATAAACAACTAGAATAGATAGGAAATAAACAGCGACAGTACCGATACAGCGCTGCACTGTACAGTACACTTCGCTGTACACGCATTTTCATCTCTACCATCATTATTATGATTATCTTTTTTTATGTGTTGCCTAAACATTAGACCATCAATAAATACATTTGAACACATCATACAATACATTTAGTAAAACAATTTGCCAACTGTGTGCGACATCAATAAAATTATACCCTAATAAGTAAAGAAAAAGGATGTGTTGTGGGAAGTATTTAACCAATTTGTAGTTATGGAAAATAAGTTGAAAATACTTTTTTTATTTTACCATTCAGTATAACAATAATCAATTGTAAAAATATTTATTAAAATTTCCATAAACGCAAACTAATGGAATCGCATGATTATAGTTTTAGTATAGTTTTTATTATAAAAAATTAAAAGATTAATAAACAAATTGACCAGACATGACACAGACTAAATTTTGCATATTTCAATCAATTGAACAATTTATTTGTAAAGCCTTATAAGCTTCATGAGTGTAATTCCACAGTAATCTGTAAATCGGACACAGATCTGTGCATAAATGAGCATTTATAATTTTTTAATGAATTTATACGGACGCAGATACTGTAAGTAAAAATAGATAAACTGGGGATCAGGTCGGAGACTCTAAAATTTTGTGTATGGATTCGGATAGTAATTTTTCTTACCCGTCCCTAACACCAATTGGACAGCATTTATAATATATTTTATAATAATTTATAATTTTATTTATTAATTAATATGGAGATAGACAAAAATTATTGTTTATATTCGTAAATTATATTTTTGAGTCTAAATATTGAAAATTGTATTCAGGGTGTATAAAATTACAAATTCTGGTATCAATTGGGTATAAAAAGCACATACAGAGAGTAATTTTCTAAAATTTATAAAAATAACTTGGAAATTTGTGTGGTTAAGCAGAAAATGGAAAAATATGTAAAACGTAAGTGACAATTTTTTTGACAGCAAATTCGTGAATATTCGGGCCTAATACAGTATATACTGAATAAACTATATTATCAAAAATTGTCTAAAAATATAGTGTTTATCACTGCAGAAGTAATTATGGCAAAAATCTTAAAGTGAGCTTAAGCTATTTTCAGCTAAGCTGAGCTTGATGCTAGATTTTTTATGGCTAAGAGCTTGAAGCTCTGCTAACTTAAATTCAAGATCAATTTCCATCTCTTTAGCTTTAGCAGCTTGACTGTACTCATAATAAAGGAAATTTGTAATTTAAATACATATATTTATTAAATATAATAAAATTACTTAGCAATTTGTGTGACAACAAATTTGCTTTTAGAGAATTAACTCATTTTAAAATTAAACGCTAAAAAATAAATTAACACTATAAATATGATTGAATCATGAGCTCCAATCTCAAGCTCAAGTTACGTAATTTTTGATCATGAGCTTAACAAATCTGAAGCTCAAGCTCACCACTTTTGAGCTTAAAGACATCATCATTTTGACGATGATTATCACGAGCGAAAAAACATTTTCCATCAGATCACATAATTAAATTAATGACTGTGATGGCACTTTTGTTGCTGCCATTTTATCTTAATTTTTAATGCTACTATTAATATATAACATTTTAGTTGTTTTTTATTGGGCTGCTGTCAAATTAAATATCTAGAAAAAAGTAATGCTTTCATAAATTTTTTTTATGAATTCACCTTTTGAAAAATGTGGCGATTTATTATTAAATAATTCAGAGTAAAAAAATATAAAAATATAAAATCACATAAAAACTATGAATCTGTAATTTAAGTTTAATGTTTAAAATAAATCCTAAACAACAAAGATTTATAAACAGACACCATTAAAAAAATTTGTAATTTTTTATTTAATTTTGCAGTACACTATGAATTAAGTTAATTTATGAAACTTTACTTTAATTAAAAAATTAAAATTTATTCAACTAAAAATTAATTTTCCCCAATTGAGTCATTTTTTGAACTATTTTCCATAATCAAATTAAACCGATATAATTATAAAATTTAAATCGACTTATAAAAACAGAATATGTAATCAAATTCGTGCGAACTTTGTCTTAACAAGTTATTTGCGAGATGTTTCACGACTACAGACTCTTTACGCAAAAGATTTGCATCCAAACTAAAGGAAGCGAGAGAAGAAGCGGCAAAATACTGTTAGTATGCAGATTATTATTCCCAATAAAAGAACGTTAGCACACAGTCTAACTTGCATTAAACCCGCATTTTGTTTATCTTTGTAATTTACATTCGTTTTAACCGATGATGATATATATTGGATAGAGAGGTAAAATAAATATCTTTTAATGCCTTAAAATAAAAATAAAAAAAAATTGCACAAAATTAATCGAATTATGACGAAATTGTAAAGTGATTCATAAAATGAAATAAGAGTTATTTTTAAAATTTTGATCAATTAAAGCGATGGTGAAAAAATCAAGCCCCGAACTGAATTTGAGATTTTAACTTATAAATGCGAATGTTTTTCAAGAAAGTAGAGTATAGGTAAAAGTAAATTTTAAATCAAAGATTTAATTTAAAATCTTTGAGAAACTCTTTTAATAAAAAAAATAATAAAATCGAACATAAAATAATTTGATAAAAAACTTATGACTTTTTGTTTTCACTTTAATTCTGAAAACCGTGACCTCAATAAAAATAAGTTTTTTTTTCAAAAAAATAATATCAATTTTAACCGTCAAATAAATGAACGGAAAACATGTTTATTTCAAACAGTTTTCTAGAGCCGTGTTTTCGTTTGCGCAAAATAATCTCAAAAAACAAAAAATGTGAAGAACATTAGCTCAGGTTAAATGCGCGCACTTGAGGGCACTCTTGAGTCCGCAAATAAACTCTTCTTATTACTTACTGTCGACACACACCATTGAAGATATTGCGCCCTAATTTCAAATATTATTTTAATAGCACCTATTTATAGTATAGATTAGCCATTTAAGTCACGAGACAATCAGCAACAAAAAAAAGTTATATCGCAGTATTGATTCACAGTATTTTGTGTAATAATTCTAATAATTAACGCAATTATTAGTAGAAACGAGCTTACCTTTGATATTCAAAGCATAATAATGTATTTGAAATATTAAAATTATTAGTGAAAATATTGTTGATAATAAAAATAGTTAATAATATTCATAATCAAAAGTAAATAAATTTGATTAATAAAATCACTGATAAAATGGCGTTAATTTTAATCCATAATTTCATAGCATTTGAATGTTATGTAAATTAAGCACAGAAACAGCACTAAAAAGTGCACTAAATTAAACTGTACACTTAAGAGTGAATTCTCATCAAAAATAACATAACAATATATAATACTGTATTGCATTGTTGTACGAAATATCGCAAAACGATTAATGTGTGATGTTTTAAGGAAACGCGCCAATCAATTATAATTTACTACCTCGAAGGTCAATTATCGTCTCCATTTGGACTGGAGATGAGAATATTAGTTCGCCTAACCTTAGACTTAGCCTAAAACTAGATTTTCTACGGGCTGTAAGCTTGAACATAAGCCTAAGACCAAAAAGATTTTATGAGCCTAAGCCTAGGTCTATATCGTAATTTCTAAAAAAATAAATTACTATTAAATAAAAATTAAAATAAATTACAATAACAAATCTCATGTTACAATGTAAGAATTTAAGAATTAAGAATTAAGAATTATGTTACATCTAAGAATGTTTAAATTTTTACACATGCTTTTTTACACACACATTTTTACAGCCCAAAAGGCTGCCTAAGGTTTTGAATCGAATTATCAAAATTACCGAAAAATTATTGAATCGAATTGAATTCAAGACACGCCAAATTTTAGGACAAACATTAAAGTCTTAGTAAGAAATGAATTTTAAGACTCAAAATCAAATTCTCTTCGCGAATGTTTAGAAAGAAATAATGACGTAATGGAAGGATAGAGTCTAAATTTGTTGAGGTAAAAATCTGAGCTAAAAGCTAATTAAAATTCTGGGCACGTTTTTAAAAGGAAAGACGGCATTCAACGGCAAGCACTTTCATTAATTGTAGCATCACTTGAGCAAAATCAAAACTGCGCTAAAACCTTATTATTTAATATAACTATAAAGCATTTTACAAGCAATACAAAACAATACATTAAAAATTTGTCCTTTTTATTTGGTTTACAAATGGAAGAGAGAATATCTTATTGATTTTGTGTCTAAAGAAGTTATTCTTATTTAAAATTTTGTTCAAACGCTTTTCTAGTGTTATTCTAATAATATTATAAATTATTCATCATAATAAAATATAAAAATATTTTCAAAGTTAAAAAAATAGCGACAGAACTCGTTAGAACTATCATCGCACATATTCCGCGCTATTTTTAGTTGTAGTGCTGAGATCAACAAAAATCGTATCAAAAATATTTCCGCTAAAATAATTTTTATTTTCTGTGTGTGGTATCGATTAATTTTTTTATTGATACTAGAAAATTACTGTTGTGTACGCTATGTTTTATATCTCGAAAAGTCACTATATAAGCTATGGCCACAGATTTGCTTACATACTGCAGCAGCTGAACCCACTGCCTCCCGGTTCTTATACAAGTTATATTATGATTCGTATTTACTATATAGCTCTGCCATCTAGTGGCTAAAAGATAATCAGGTCCTTTCGGTCAGAGCCCGATGGGCGTAAAAACGCCCATTCATCAGAGGAGTAAGAGCGCAACAGAATCTTGTAATAAAACCAAGATTACTTTACAATGATTTTTATAATTAATGGGATTTTTTCGGGAATAAATTTATAAAAAATAAAAATTCCATTTACTCTAAGCTGATTCAATCATATCGAGCGAAATATTAAATAAGTATTTTTGTTTAAAAAAAATATATAACATTAGATATATATATATATATAGAGCACTCTTTATTTCATTTTTTTACATTCTTCTGTTCTTTATTTTCTTTCTTTGGACTTTATTGTCATTTTTGAAAAAAAATTTCCATTCCTTTAAAACTTTATCCAATCTCAGGTTAGACATATATAAGCTTTGCCTCAAACGTTGAGCCTTGTTTTGTGGTTATAATGTCAGGTTAAGCCATGTAAGCTTAGCCGAAAATTTAAGAAACTTTGCAACCAATACATACATTTAGTGTATAAAATGACAAATATAAAATCAAATTATCTCAGAGATCTGACAGACAATCACTATATTTTTTAATTAAATATAATTTGAACAAAGGCTTCTCAACTGTAAAGTTTGAAAGATCATATGATGAATGAGTGGCTTAAAGTATGATTAATTAAATCCTTATAAAATTTATAGTTGAAACTTTTTTCTAATTTTACTTCATGCAAAAATTATTAGAACCAATTCCACAATTTAAATTGGTTTCAATTGATATTGATTTAATTATATAGTTGTTTAAATTTTTGCCAACAATTAAAAAATAGTTCTGACGTCAAATAATTTTTTGTGAAATTGGTAGTTGCATCACACATGCTTTAACTAATGAATAAATTTTCTTTTTAGCAATAAAAGCAGTGCAAAAAAAACACTTTTGATCTGATCTAGTCAGTTTTAATATGTATTATTTTAATATATATACTGTATATTCTATTTAAAATGCCTGAATGTAGATATAGCGCAGAATATATATATATATATATATCAATTGATTTTTTTGTGTTTCAAAAATCAATATATCTTTTATCGACTCTAGTTTGAAATTTTTGCTAATATGTGGGATTAGTTATGATGCGGTTCAGTCTAAATAGGCTCTAAGGCTTTAGAATTCAGCTGAAATCTGCATATAAAATAAAATTAGTTTATGAATTTTAACTGGCTGTTCTGTAACAAACTCTAAAAAAAATTTTTTATTCAATAATTTGTTTTAAAGATGTACCGATAGACCATTTCAAGCACTAGTGTGTGAATTTTATTGAGGCCACGGAATAAAAAATAATATTCACAATGCATAAGAACTGTTGGCTAAATTTTTTTATAGTAATATATTCCACTGCTTTAAATCTTACTTCATCAGTCAATTATTTTTAAACAACACGATTGTATGTCTTATAAACTTATGTAAAGCTAACCCTTTGGTATGTCTACTGATAACTCAAGCGTTGAATTTTGTGTTAGTAAAGATTGAAAGTACGGCTGTAAGTAATCAACAGAATAAAAAGTTACGATTATAAACCAACTTTTATTTTGCGAATTTTTTATTAATCTTTTATTTAAAAACTAATCTATTGATTTGAAAATAGAATTAACTTGAATCTATAATCTAGAATTCATTTCGCAAATTTTACCATATTTTTTCAGATAAACATTAAGAATTTAATGTTGTATACTGTATTTATGAATTAAATATCAATTTATAACCAACTTATCTAATTTTTTGTTGCTTAAAAATCTTTTTTTAAAAATATTATTTCAAAAATTTCATATTCTAGTGGTTCTAACGATCAACACAAAAAAAATATACTTCACTAAAGAACAACAATTCGTAGTTCAAAATTATTATTTAAAACCCAAATATATTATGTATATAATAAACTATGATCGTAGTATTGTACGGTTATTTCGTGCTGTGTTACTAAAATAAATAAATTTCCTCAAAATTTTTTTTATTTATTTTATGCTTTAAACATAATAAATAGAAGATATATGCGCTATTTATGATACATTTTAGAAATAATTCTGTATGTGTGTTGTGTTAACTTTATGTATTCCTTATTGAATTGTTTTTTTAGTTAACTATAATTTTAGTCCAATATTAAGATAAAGAACTCAAAATTTTATTTTAAATGATGTATAATAATTACAATATTATCAAGAATTTTCAAACAAAATTAATTCCAAAAATTCCAGAATCCATTTTCGTTATTTACTTAAACTTAAACTCCTATTAAAAATTATAAAATAATAAGACAAGAAATCAATGTAATTCGTATGATATGATAGCCAGCCAATGGTCGCACATTCTCTCAATTCAGAAGCTTTTCAGTTATTACGTGATGAGCCAAAAATATACCATATATATATAAAATCATAAAACGAATATCATGAGCGCATAACACTAATTAATTATGCGATTAAGCAAAAATATTTGTGTAACACATCTAAAACAAAAACATTTAATGCATTAAAATTTGAACATAAAAATTAGGATAAAAACTATATATAATGCATAATATTAGTGAGTTAGTGAACCAAAAAGTTTAATTATATTGATAATAATTTCATGTATGTTTAAGCTTAAAGCAAATTATGACGGAAAAAACAAATGTTTAAATTTTTTATTATATTAATTTTTCATTTTCTGGGCAATAATATAGATATATTTTTATTATGAATTTATTAATTTCATTTAATTGAGCTTTAATTAACTTAATTATTATAATCTAATAATAAGATTTCAAATTTCTGATACTTTGCGATACTAAGTATTTATACTGTACAACTGATAAATAAAACAAAATCAATTTTATCATATTATTCGAATAAAGTTTTGGTCATAACGTATAAATATTCTCGCGCTTGTGTTATAAGCCACTTGATTATTAAAAAATTAAAAACAGAATTTAACGTTTTGGAGTAAGTGTCAAAGACAGCTGCGTTATGAGGAATAACAACCAAAATGAAAAATGAAAAATGTAATCATATGTTGTAGTTTAAAACAATATCTTATTAAATTATCACAAAAATTATAAATCCTGTTGGCCAGTAAAACATCAACCCTACCATTACTCTTTCAGAATAAACAACAGTGAAGAGCCTGAAACGTAAAGGATTAGTAAATTACGGACAGTGTTTTTTGGTGTTACAGCTGTCGCTCAGAGCAATAATGTTGGCGTATATGTGAGATGGCATTACTGGTGAAACCAAACCTATTAAAATTCTGGGATCCATGTCTGGGTTCAATTCAGAATTATCAATAGAGTAGAACTTAAAAATTATTAAATTACTTAGTAAATAATTTTAGTAAATTTTATATTTTGCAATAATTTGGAACTACATTTAGAAGTAAATTTTATAAAACAACATTTGATTTAAATATACTTTATAACCCAGCAAACTATTTAAATACCAATTTGCTGACATACTGGATAATTTTTATTTTTAGCACATGTGTTTTTATCAGATTATTTTCGTACACATTGTTAACATTTTTACAGATGGTTTAGGTTTTTTTTTTCATTTATCGCACAATCTCTCACTTTGTAGAACAGTATATAAAACATTTTTCACGTACAGAGCACTTTATTTTTACAGTAAATGTTTAAATGTTACAAAAGGTTTATATTTTTCGTAAATTCAAATGATTCATTGAATAAATAAACATTAAAAATATCTTAATATTAAATTTTTTTATTAATTTCTCATAATTTTTTGTATCATTATTTTCATCAATTTTGTGTAGTGGTATCTCTTATTTTTTTTCTCTATTAATATTTAACTAAAGGTTTATCTAAATTAACTATAAGGTAAATTTATAAAGTTCGCCGCTTTATTCTAAGAAATTCGCTGAATAATTTTGAGAAATGTAAAAATTAAATATGGTTATACCAGAAAAGGTCTGATTTTAAGAAATTTCCCCAATTTATACAACAATTTTAATTTTTTAAATTACAGAATTAATTCTTGATTTTGATTTTTTTAAAGTTAAGCTTTTCAATGGAATATAAAATAGCATTTTGCGCGAATTGCGTACGGGAGCGGCAGGAAAGGTAATTTTAATGCGAGAAGAAACCCACAGGGATATAAAATTCCAACTGCGTTCGGGAGTGGGAGTGTAAATATGAATTTTTTTTAAACTCTAATAGAGACCTTACTGTAACCATAATAACTAAAAAATTGGTAAAATGGAATAAAGAAAAACAAACAGTTGGTTTATCCAAGAGTGGAGCAAAAAATTTTGTATTAATACTTGTGTTAAGATATGTTGGAAAATAGTGTCCACTCAACTAATGTGGTATTTGCTATGTTATAATCGCCGATGTACTGGTTTTACTATAATCTCAAACTGAAACATAGCTATACTGCAACTCTAGAGGCATGTGCTTTCACTGCAATCTGATTTGCTTTTTTTATTTTGCTTTGCCATCAAATTTCTGGTAAACAATTCCCTCAAGAAGGTTAACATGTAAGGAACGCTCAAATGTAATATAACGCTGTGAAGATCGAATTTTGCGATGTGATGCCCAATGATCATTGAACATCATTTTTGTTGCCATCATTTTGACGACTAGGTCTTACATCCAGATACACTTATTTTCAGTGTACCCGCGATCTCTCCCGCGATCTCTCCCGCGCTCTCTCACTCTCTCGCACTTTCGCTCGCATTGATATATTGAGGCTTTTACTATTATTATTATGAAAGTAGTGCTATTTTATTCTTCATTAATAGAGAAAATACTAAAAGGTTAAGTTAACATCACAATCTGTTTTGCTATTTTTAGTGTCGCATCATCACAATTAATAAAAATTCAACATTCATAAACATGTGTAGCTTTTATAACCATAATAAAGTTACCATTCATTTATTCATTTCATTCATTTATATCTACCTCATCGCCGCTCAGTATGTAATCAGTTATTTTGATGTTTCGCTACGGTTTGAGAAAAAACATTTTGATCTTTTTATACCAATAAATATTTAGTAAAGTACTACTAAATGGTAAATCATTTCTAAGTAGGATTTTTTTATAAACAAGTTAAAAAATTACTTAGTTTAGTATTAATCTACCAATTATTTCGAATAATTTTTATAAATAATTCTTAATAAAACTATGCTGCGCAGTATACTGTAGCTAACATTTTATAATCACAAAATAGAATAGGAATAAGGTTTTTCTAATAATATTTTACAAAATTTACTCAAAATCTATACTTAAAAAAATTTTATCTTTAAGAGATATCTAAAATGTCAACATCAAAACCACAAGTTTTAAAATAGCCTACAATTTCACTGATCAGTGATTCTGTCAAAGATGTTTTATACAGTCCTTTCTTCTCTATATTATCAAAATTTATTTTAAACTTAACGCCAGACCAGACCAGACCAAATTGGTCACTACAAGATCAGTAATGCAAGAATGATGGAAGTGGGTTTGGGGCAAAAATATAAAAACATGACTAAACAAAAAAATTTAATTAAATTGATTGTCATTAAATTAAAAAACTAATACAGTTTTAAAATTCAATACTTTTTAATTTTAGGTGCACACAAGTAAATTTAATCATAGCTGATAGGTTTTTTTTGGTATTATAAATCGATGTTTTATGTGAAACGGTAAAATATTTTTCCATAAAACATAAATCACGCAAAAATATTGACATAAAATCTTTTATTTAATAATACGACATATAACAAAAAAAACTATAGATAAATATAATTTATGTTATCATTTTAGTTATGTCGAACTTTCTTCTATAGCGATAAAAAATTCCTGCAAAATAATAATTTAGGGTATATTTTTTCGGTAAATCTTACCACTGGGACGACAACAACAAAAAATAATCGAATCATTTTAAAATTTTGTAAAATTAAAGTAATGAAATATTTTTAATAGCTTAGAGTAATGATTGTTTTCGGGGAACACATTTATCTCACAAAATAATCGGAAATGAGATGCTTATATCACTCGATCTAATGGTATTGAAGTGCGAGAGTGAAACGTATAGATGCAATAATAATTAAAACAAATGTAATTTCCTTTTCTCAAAAATTAATTATCATGACTTTTTTAATAATAAATCTTACTTTCTATCAGTTAATATTAGTATAATATTTCTTAAAAGTATAGTTTTGTAACTCCAACTATTGGAATGGCACTGAAATCTAAAAAATTAGCTGGAGTTGGAGTTGAAATTGAACACTTTGCGTGGAAAACAAGTGGAGTTGGAATTGTTATTTATAATTTTTATTGGAGTTGGAAGGAGTTATAAAATGTGAACTTGGAGTTCGTAGGAGTTGGATATTAAAAATGCATTTGGAATGGAAATTAACTTTAATTTCCATTAAAAAAATCCAGATTAGGTAAAAATTAATAACTTCTAACATATTTTTAAATCAAAAATATAAATTTAATCTTTAACTGGTAATAATGACAGCTTTTATAAGTATAAAGTTCAAAATTGAACAAATATAAAAAAATTTCGCAGAAGTTGGGAAATAATCCGATGGTATTATTTGAAGCTGGAATAAATTTTTTTATTAGTGTTAGTAGGAGTTGGAAAGAGTTTTGAGCTTTCTGTTGGAATTAATATGGGATTGGAATAAACCATTGTGGAGTTGGGTGGGAATGGGATAAAAATTTTGCCTGAGTTTCAATCTCTACTTTAAAATCATACACATTAAATGCTATAATGGTCATCACAAAAAGCGGATATTTGGTTTAAAACAAACTATTAAACAGAAAATTCTAAAAACTTTATAACAAGAAAAAAGTTATTTAATAGGTCTGAAGCTTAAGCTTATTACTTAACTTTGATTCGATCGCATAATAACAAAGTCTGTGCTGTTCTCGAGAACGAGTTCGCATTGTCGTGTGCGTAACTTATTGCTGTTAATCCATTTAGAGATTTGGCGTTTTGTGTTTAGTGTTTCGTTTAATATCAGAACCTGATTAATCAGACAATGTAGAGACCGGTTTCGGTGTTGTGTTGTGTGCTAAATCTGGCGCACATACTACTAATAACGGTATATTTAAACAATACATAATCTTTGCTTATTCAGCTTTAAATTTTTTTATTAATGGTAAACATCAGCAAACACACCGCACACTGCAGTTATATCAACCTAATATGTAATTATTCATATGGTGTTATTAGATAAACAATTTAACTTTTAAAACAATACTTTGCGATTATAGTTTATTAAGTAACTCGCGAAGCAATTCGTATTGAATGTAAGTTACATTATGTAACTTAACAATAGCGCAAAGCAGCCCTATTATAGTGTGCTTATATTAATTTAATAACGATAGAATCTAAAGATAAATAAATTTCTTAATTTGTTATAAATATTAATGTTTTTAGGCTCAACATACATAAATTTTAAAGTTATTTTAGGTCTTACAAGTCGTGTTTATAAATTTGATAAACGTTAATGTATATGTTTTTTATTTTAATGAAGAATAAGAGATATTAAAAAATAAGTAAAAACAAGAAAGATCATAGATATAGAGCTCACCTTTTATTAATTATGCATATGGGTTCAGTAAAAGCTTTATATTAAAGTAAAATATTCTTTTTAAATAATATTCTATAGATGGCAAAGTCCGAGTCTTTCAGGTCTTTGCCTGAGACTCGGACCGGACTTGAACTCCTATATTAGACTTCAGTACTCGGACTCGAAGTGATTTGTAAGGCCTGGACTCGGACTCAATCCCATCTTTAAAGACCCGGACTCGGACTCCGAACTTCAATTGTTAAAAAATAACATTAAATATTAATATAAATCGAGTTACAACATTGCCCAAATATATTGTAATATCATGTACGCAAGTTAAAAAGCTAATATTCTAAAAAAGTGAATATTTAAAAATTTTGTATCAAATTTTGACTAAAAAATAAATTTTCGAAAATATTTTAAGTAAATTTCGAGTCCGGGTCCGAATTTAAATCTTTTATGGTCGAACTCGAACCTGGACCCGGACTCTCAATGAGTTAACTCGAACTCGGACCTCTCCTGACATCAAAGACTTTAACTCGGACCTGGACTTCAAAAGACTCGAGTCCGAGTCTAGAGGTTAACGTTCTGCCATCTATATAATATTCCATAAATCGAAACTGAGTCGGAAATTAGTTTTATGAAAATTAAAAAACTTATTTTAAAAACTTAAGACAACTAACTAATAATTGTAAACTCGTAACCTTACTGACTTGCTAACGGTTGCTAAAGGTTGCAAACGGAAATTGTTTGTCATTAATAGCCTAAATTTAAATATGCATAAATCGCCTGATGAATGAAGGGAAATGTCTGGTCATGAGTCATGACGAAATGTTCTAAATATAAAAAAAACGCTCCATTTTACTTTTCCAAAGTAAAACAAAATTTTGAATTTCACAAAATGAAATATTCTTGTATCATTCATATATAGGTTTATATCTAGATTTACTATACTTTAAGTCCAATGCGGACAAACAAACATAAAATCAAAAGACTAAAATCTAGACTTAGACATATATTTCTGTTGCAATTTAAATAAATTGTCTAATAAACGAATACCATGGCAAAATTTTAAAAAAAAATATATTTTATTTTTAAATAATTTAATATTGTAGCCCTAAATAACTTTTTAAAATCTTGATTTGTTTACTATTTCACAGGGTGTCTATAAGAGTTTGTAAGGCGATACACTCATGCCAAAAACGAAAAAATTGTCGTTTTTAAATCCAATGAGTTCTGACCACCAAAACAACATTTTATATTTTGAAATTTTATGAAAGTGACAGTTTCTGAAAGATCATAATCCTCTTTGGGAAACCAGATAATATACTACAGATTTATTAAATAACTGCTCTTCTATTAGTTTTATAGCAGATTTTAAATTATAAGATTGTAATTCTAATTTTTTATCTGACTTCGATAAAATCAAGGCAGGTATATGGATTTGACATTGTCCGTCGGTCCGTCCGTCTGTCTGTCTGTCCGTCACGCTTTTTGGAGGTAATATAGTATAAAACCCGGTTTGTGACCCAATTATAATCTTAAAATGTCACTATTATAACCGGCATATGCCACTTTATGTGTGTCCGTCCGTGTCACGCTTTTTGCCAGTAATATAGTATAAAACCCAGACAATACCGGCATATATCACTTTGATAAACGGTATATGTCAATAGTAAAACAGGCATATGCCACTTTAATCTGTAATATAGTATAAAAGCACTTTTCTCTAATAAAAGCGTAATATGCCACTATTAAAGCCGGCATATGCCACTTTGGGCGGTAATATGGTATAGATCTAGTTTGGGCGTTAATATATTATAAAACCCCATATTAGGCATTATAGTAAGTGGGGAGCGAGCGAACGTTGTGAGCAAGCGACTACTAATAATCATTAATAATTAAAATAATATCCATATTTCCAACAAAAATCAATACGAAGTCAGATATTATGACCGTTACGATCTTGTTTTATATTTGTTTTGAATTAAATTTGCGTCTTTATTAAGCTAATATAACTTACAATATTTTTGTTTTGAAAAAAATTTCTTTAAATTTCTCCCGAAAATTTATATTTTATTCTTCCAGAATTAATTTTGCTGTTTAAGAAAATTTAAATTATATATAAGTTTGTGTATAATAGTGAATACAAACATAGCCATTATTGTCGTTTAAAGTATTTAAATAACCAAAAAATTCAATGCTTATCTCCAATTCTTTCCCAGGCATTGCTCGCATACTTTCATTTACTAATTATATATATTTACGATGGATTAATTAAAAATTTCCAAAAACTCTGTTTACAGTAAACGAGTGATTTTGATTCACTCGGCAGTTATATTTATAGTCTGGAGGAACAATGATTATTACAAATTCCACGCATTCATCTTTCCCTTATTCTATAGAAAAGATAAAAACGCAGTAAAACATATGTAACGGCATTATAATTCCCAAATGTTCGCTTTACAACTATATAAGAATCTAATTTCTGAGAAGATAAAACTCGGTGTTATTATTTCAGCACTTCTTCTTCTTCTTCTTCTCTTTTGACAATCGCGCGCGCGTGTGTGTGTGTGTGTGTATGTGTATGTATGTGTGTATAGTAATTAAATAAAAATTCTAAAAATAAAGAGAAAATAGAAAAGATTTAAAGAAGTAAAAGGGAGAGATATAAAGAAAAGTTTTAATGATATGTCTTTGGATGACAATTTTATTTAGATATACGCGATGCGCGCCTGTTTTCCTTAAAACTATATTAAATTGTTTCATTAAAAATTAAAAGGTCTTTTCTGGTGGACTAATGAATAAAGTAAAGAACTCGTGACTTGGGAATTAATTTCAATTTGAAATTTTTAATATGAATTTTTAATTTTTATCTCAGGCTCTTATGGGAAAAGTCTACTTCTGGTATGGATTTTGAAAAGGTATAAATCCTGTAGTATTTAGTATAATAGAGGGAAACTAAAACTGAAAGTTCATTTAAGGCTTAGCTAATAGTTGGAATCGCATAGCATTTGAGTGAACGAGCTTCGCAGTAGAGTCCGAAACGGGCCCCCGATATTTCGGGCCCCCGCGGGCCCCCGACGAAAGTTGTCGGGCCTTGTCGGGCTCGGGCCTTAACTTTGAAAACTTTGTCGGGCCGGGCTTTTGACTTTAATGATAG
>JAQIVF010000105.1:0-35744 GCA_034698365.1 Steganacarus magnus
AAAATTCAGGAATTCAGGAACAATAAATAGGTCTTAAAATGCTTGTCTTGTTATGATTCGTACACATATGCTTTTGTTTCGGACTTATCTTTGTCCACAACGAAAAAGGATTTTCCTGAATTTGACGTCTCTAGTTATTACTGAAGTAGTAGTTTCTGTACTAACAATTAAGGCTTACATTATTTCCAGAACAATAGAGATTTAAAACATCACCATTACATTAAAATATTAAATATGATTTATTGTGTTGATGTCATACTTTTATTTTTTTTCAAATTGGAATAAATTTTACTTTAAATATCTATAAAAAATAAATTAGAAAATTTAACTCTCACTAGTCTCGAGAATTTGTATTCACATACTACGAGATTGAAAGTCTCGACCTGATTGTCGAACCTTGAAAAATGCGAGCTTTTTAGTTAAAAATGACATAAAATGCAGAGGTGTATCCTGTATTCGTGTTAAAGAAGTCGTTTTACATATTAAACACTTTGTTAGTCAATTATGAATCAAACAAGATTTTAGATCGTTTTAAGATTAGAGAATAGTCTACTTATTATTATTTAAAATATTTGATTATTTTCATAAAAAAAAATTTTTTTATGAATGCAATGAATTCCGAAATTGGGCTGTTTTTCAAAGATTGCAAAGATTTTCAACAAAGTTAAACAACAAACAATGACTAAAATCTTTTGTTTACGCACAATCAATGTTATTTAAATGATTAGACTCTTTTTTCGTTCGTTAAAATCCATTTAGCGATGTGAGGGTCACCGAAGAGATCATTTAGAGACCATAAATTATACCTTACTTCTCGAATATTAAGCGGAAAATTATAACTTAAAGAGATTCAGAAAAATTTTAATATACCGTACTGTAATAATAATTCAGGATAGAAAATCGTTATTATCATAATTTTGAAAATTTGAGGTGAAATTATTTACATTGGATTAACTTATTTAATACTGTGTACGATTACGACTGAATTGATTTGAGTTGAGTTGTAATTTTTATTGTTTAGCACTGAAATAGCAAAGCAATTCTTTTCATTCACTCTATTTAGAAATTATATTTACTAGAATTTGAGCAAAAAATTTATTCGCTTAATTAGTCTCAACCAGATCTAGAAAGTACATCAACACAATGGTTCAGTTATATAGAATTTTCTCGTGTCAGTTGTAATGCTCATTTAAATAAATTTTTAAACATGTATAAATCGTTTTGTGCAGCGCTTACTTATCAAACCTAAAGTTAAATATTATTGAATTTAAGCGCAGCTTATAACAATCAATTAGCAAATTACCGAAATTAAAATTTTATTTGCAAAATTCTCGTGCAACATAAATGATTTGCATTAACAAATTTTAAAGAAATATAAGTGCAAAATTCATATGTTATACCCTCTAAAATATAATATATATTTTAAAATAAAATGACAATTAAAAATTAAAATATTTTGTTATGGCATAAGAATAATGACTAGATAATGGAAAAATCGCAAAATTGTAGCGCAAGTTAAAGAAAACACTAAAGAACTGATATAGACTCTCCATATAATGAGTTTTAGACAGTATTGTCTGAAAATTGGTAGTTCATAAACCTTTTCCGAATTTTTGTTGTTGTAATGCAGAATACAAATAGTCGCGGATGACTCTCTTCAGACAGTTAATCATTCGCACTATTACTAAGTGCATAGTGGTTGCAGAGCTGATCTTATTCCGAGATTAAGGCCATTTTATTCCATTGAACCTTAAATAGGCTATTCTGTGTCTGCATATAACACATTTGATTAAATTAAATGGAAAAGCGCCAGAAATTTACTGTCCCAAGTACTCCAAGTGCTCCGTCAGTGTCTCAACTGGTGGATACCAGTGTTGGCATTATTAAGTGCCATCTTTGCACATTTCCAACCTATTATTTAAGGTTTTAGTAAATTAATTGTTTTATACATATTTTTAAACATTCATATTTGAGTTTAATTTCATAAAAAATTTTTATAACTTAATAAAGTTTGTGGTTAAAAATTTACCTTTTTTAACACCGCATTTCATAATTTATAGGCTAAATATATATATATATATATATATATATAGGCTAAGTGTGCGAACATAATTTACTTGTTAATGTAGATTTGCTTTATTGTTAAGCTTAATCTTCACGTAAAACGAAAATTATATTTAATGTGTTTTTTAAAGTTTTTTACATTATATTAAAATGATGGCATTTTGTATGGTTTTTAACCTCAAAAAAGATCAATTCAAATAACATAAAAATCGCTATTAAATTTACACATTTTGGTTGAATAATGCATTCATTATTGAATCGAAAATTTTTAAGAAATAGTAGAATTAATTTTGTTATTAAAGCGATGAAACTAAACTTTAGTTTCATTAGACCTAATGGTCATTATTATTATTATTATTTATCATATAAGTGTAGGATTCGTTGATGAACTGAATATTAATCGTTAAGAACCCATTAACATCAATTACATTTTAAATATCATTTTAAAAACCTTTTCATTATTTAAAATGCAATTAAATTTTTTTTACTTTTTGTAACAAATAACTGCATTTTTCTATTAAATAACAACACTTAATCAATTTTTTTTATAAAACTATTAATTAAAGAGTAAATAGTAAATAGTGAAATTTATTTGTTTAAATGATTAAAAGTTTTTTTTATATTTTTTTGCCGTACAAACAAAACGAAAAAAATCTTGAGCATAAATTTATTAATTTTTTAGGGCATCTTTTCTAATTTTAAAACAGCGATTCTTTATTCTCGCAGTCAAAGTAATTTTAGTTTTATAATCTAAATCTCTGTTTTTTATAGCTCCTCGAGATTTTACATACTAACTCTTAAAAAATAATAAAAACTTGTTGTATTCCATTAAAACTTATTAAAAATGTTTATTTTGAGTGCTATTATGTATTTTAGTAAGAAGAAAAATCGTTATAACTCTTAAATGTTTTAATCACAGACATAATTTCGTGTGTATCATCAGTAAAGAAATATAGTTTCCACACTTTATTTATGGAAAATGTTATTTACTGTTTCTTTTTGTATTGTTTATTATATCAAGTGTATATCAAACGCACAAATTCTACTATTATTCGTTCGTTTGGGATTAAAAGCACAATTAAAAGCGTGTGGAGAGAGAGCGAGATATGAATATATTAGCCAAAAAAAACTAGAATAACGTGTAATTTTTTTGTTATTATAATTTCGTACGATTTATCATGTTTTCCTTTGTGATTGATAGCTATAAAAAACAACAAATAAAGAGCGCTTTAATGATATGTAATATTTTATATGAATATATATATTCTTGGACTACTTTTTAATGCTTAATTGCGGTGTTATTTTTTGCGATGTCATTGAAGGTAAAATTATGCTTAATTTTCAAGGGTTTTCATTCTCATCCCCACTTAATTTATGTTTTATTTACGATTTTCGTTGGGAAATTTTTCTATTTTTAATATAATTGATCGCCAAATAATGAGTGAAGAAAAAAAGTCGGAAAGTTTTTCGTTTTTTAAGAGTCAAAAATCATTTTACCATTTTTGAGACAAAAGCGTTTCGCAGTCTAGAAAGACGTGACTCTCTAATGGGTTTGAAATTTAGAGATTTAAAAAGAGATTTTTTTTTGTGCGCGTAAAAACCTTAATCACTCCAAACGAAATTGATTTTCATCACACTTTCATCCTTATTTTTTCTCATTAAATGCGCGTATAATTATCGGGCTTTTAGTGAAGATGAAATTATTGTCAATTTTTATTTCCTTAGTCACCTTTGCAAAGATGAATAAAATAAAAATATACAGTTTTTTCTTATTTCCTCGAAAATAAACTAAATAAACAAATAAATAAATAAGTTTATGGAAGAAAAAGAAGTCTTTTATGAAAATTTTCTAACAAAACAGTTTAAACACAAAAAATATATTCGCTAAACTACTAAATAAAAAAAGCTTTCTGTGTACGCGTTTTGTGCTTTCCTTTTTTTTCCTTTCGCATAATATAATTGATGGCATAAGAGAGGTTTGCATTAAAAAATTTCCTGCTGGCAAATCATGTCAGAGTGAAAAAAAGCACACATTTTATTTTCTTCTTCTTCTTTTTCCAGACGAATGTCATCAAAGAAGTGAATCAATACATTTAATTTGCATTTTTTAAAAATCAAATGATGATTGCTTGGAACAAAAACAATTATAACCAGTCCGTTAAACTTCGTCTCTGCATTTGCATCTAATTATGCTATAATTAATTTGCAATAAACCAATAAAATTCAACTTTTCTAGACTAAGTCTTTCTCTCGTAGAAATCAATTAGTTATATAAAGTTGTTTCCTGAGCCTATTATTATACGGTTATTTTAATGTTAAGTTCTCAAAAAAAAATTTTAGGAAATAGTCTATTCATCTGTAAATCGTTTTAAATTATTGACCCATTGATAGTAATAGTCTAGTGTATTATTATCCGCACAATAAGAATATTCATTTGTGTTTTCAATAAGGAAGAGAGATAGCGAGAGAGAGAGAGAGGTGTTCATTGATTGAAGTGTGCGTTTTGTATAAGTACTGCAAATATCCTCTCATCAATAACATGTATTATTGTGCTAACGTTCAACCTTTTTATTTACTATTTTATATAAATAGCAACTATTCTTTGTGCAAAATAAAGGATGAATCGTATGATAATCGTATTTTTCTTATACCATCTGAATACTTTGATACTATTAATCAATATGTTAAAAATTAATTAAAAACTAGAATGAACATTATAAAAAAGTTTAGAACTTTCTATTTTTAACGAAAGTTTTTCTTGCTTAACATGAATTAAAAAAATTAATAAAACAAGAGCGAACATTCATACTTAGAGCTCACTTTCAATCAGTTTTAATATTATCTTAATAATTGGTAGAATTTTAAATAAAATATCAGCATCTTTAAGAATTATTAACATAATTTTATCGAAAAATTCTCATTAATTTAAATAAATTTAGTAATAAATTAGAAAAATAAAAGGATTTTTCACGAAAACAGTCTTAGGGCACATACACATGGAGACACTTAAATCTAAAGTTGGACATTTCAATATGAGCTAAAAAATAATAACTGACAGTGACAGAAGTGCACGAAAAAGTATCTTTTTTGTTTTAACTTTCTATTTGAGAATAGAAGCAAAAAAAAAATAAAAATAAAAAGCATTGCTAATTGAATTAATAACATATATTTGATATGAATAGCCTATCACACACCACCGCATGGGTAATTAATTAGACAAAATTCCCATTTCTTCTAAATAATTAACTCAATTTTTTAAGTGCTAATAAATTTATTTTTTGTTTTTCTTATTATTATTTTTTCATAGACTTAATTTTTTTTACATGATTCAAATAGGTTTTTTGTTAAAAATTTATATATTATTCTCGCGTATCAATAACTTTATTTTCTACACATTGATCGATCATCTGATAATCTTTATGCGAAGTAATCAGTAAATTTTTAATGTTATAAAACCAGTTATATTATATATAAAGTGTAGTCAATAAATCAAAAAAAAAAATCTGTATCCTTGTGCATGAATACTAACCACGCCATAATGAAGAAAGAGTTTAATATTAAAAAAAGTCAATAATTTGAAATAAGAAAAATATAGCTTATTTAAAGTTTATTTAGTTATCAATAATTTAACATAACTTTATTATTTGGATTAAAAAGTGATTTAACTTAATGACCGTAATTTTTTTACTTTATGGGCAAAACATATGATATGTAATTGAAAAAAATTGTCATTAGTGATTGAAAAATCGAGTTTACACAAAAAACATTATGCCTTAAAAAACTTCATTCTAACTTTATTGCAAAAATTATTATACCTATCATGCTTGAAACAGATAAATTTTGATTTAATGCTAAATACGAGTAATTAAATTAGAGCTTAGTCTCTATAATTCTGTTGTCTTGTTTTTAGACTTTTACAAGAGTTTTATCATTACATTCACGTAAAACCTTTGATTATATGTCAATGTTACAGAGTTAAAGGCAATGTTGGCACAATTTGTAACGAAAATTTATCCGAAATTTCAAACGATTGATTATTAATTATGATTACGTATTATCCTAATATCATATTTATTAAATATATAATCTATAAAGTTTTATATAAACTGAAACATGTGAATCTCGAAAACCATACAGATTTAGCGTTTACTACAAACTTTATAGTTTATTAACTTTTCTCACTAACGACTCAATTATGTTTAAGCTATTACTACTAGAATTCCGTCAGCCAGTAATAATTAGGGCGTAAGAGAGATGTTTTAATATCTAAAAATATAGATTTAGTAACTTATGCGATATTTTTCTTGATTTCATTGGGCAATTATTAAATTTTTCACCGCATTTAATTGATGATTACGACTTTTCTTTCGTGTAAAACTTGATTATTAAAAAAATCTAATTTACTGCTTTCATTTCAAATATTGTGTGCGAAGTCATTTAAGCTCAACTTCTCTCCACGTAATCGCTAATGGCATGCTCTAGTGATGATTGGTAACCAAAAAACAATTAAAAAAATAGAGATTTTCTATTACGATAAATCCCATCTTTCGAGAAAAGTATTTCGGGATTGATTTGTTGTTCGATTTGATGAAAAATATGTTATGTAAATAATCTCTATTTTTGATAATGTTTTAACTCGATGTGATTAATTTGTTACTTTTGTAATTGAAAACCAGAAAAATTATAAATTGCTAATTTTTTTGATAAAATTTTCTGTCCCGAAATTGCAATTATTTTCTCGGTATTGTTCCACTAAAATTGTCAGATTTATTTTGATCCGCTGATTAGTTTACACTTTAAATTTCTTCTTATTATTGTTTCTATTACGTTGAATATAATGTGCAAAAATATATAATATTCAATTTTGAATTTTTCATTTATTGTCTATAAAGGCTAAGTTTTATTAAGTATTAAAAACTATTGTTTTAATCAACAAATAACAAATTTTATTTTATTGATTCATCGATTGAGCATTAATTTATAGTTAATTTGATTTTTAAATATGTTTTTCAAGAATTGGATTCGTAAAATTTGTTTTGAAACCTTAAATCAAAGCTATTAAATTCAAAATTTTCAGTGCAATTGTAAATTACAGTACGAATGTTTGCTCTTTTGACAACTTTCACGCCTAACATAACAAACATCTGTTGGAAGATTTGCATGAAACTTTTACGTGAAGATTTTATCAACTCATCAAATTTATGAAATAAAAAGTAAATGACAATCAATAATTATGTTATGATCAATACAGTATACCAATTTGGTAAGTGAGAAGTACTATTGCTTTTTTGGTTAACCAAAGATGATGTTTGCATGTCAACTGCTCGTCCCTCCTTCAGGGCAAAATAAATTGGGCGAATTCCTTATGAATCATTTTCCATAAAAAAATTTATTTCCTAGACTTTTTGAAATTGAAGTTAAATATAAAATTTTGATTTTTGCATTTTTGTGTAGAATAAAATTAATCCCTATTCACAACTAAAAAATAAAGTACGGTAATTAATTTACCATAAATTGAAATTTTAACACAAAGTTTAATGTTTCAAAATTTTGAAGCTCGATTTTTAGATAAATTTCTGAAATGGAGCTCACAATATGCACAAACAATACTTCTCTCTCTTCCCCTCCCTCTCTCCCTCTCTCTCCCTATCATAGATTTACATCTGTTATATTTGGATTAAACGGTGATTATATATTACTTATATGTGGCATATGTATACAAATGCCTATCAAACGGATACATTTAACATTTCAAATCTACTTATAAGCTAGCATTTCTTTGCAAATCTAACCTAACAGTTTTAAATTTATAAACGCAAAAGTTAAAAGTTGTTCAACTCTCTTGAATTTCACGCAACAAAAACAATATGTATATCGCAATCGGAATGTATATAATTAAGATGAAGTAATAGAAATAATTGAATATTTTTGATATGCGTTTGCTCTGAAACTTTACATCTCTAATATATGCTAACAATCAATGGTGTGGTCTCACTTTTCCCAGTAAGAAATTGCAATAAAAGTATATAATTGGAACAAAAATATTTATAATTTATTTGAATATTTAAATAAAGTTTAAATAATAGCACCACTAAAGACTATAACGATTTTTGAAACATATTTAATAAGTTATAGGAAATGTTTTGCATTCAAACGAATAATAACTCAAAAGAAAAAGAAATTCTATTTTACATCGTAACGACAGTTGCATGTCTGCTAATTATTTGAAAATTTTTGTTTATAAAGACATTAGAAAAAAAGAAAAACAAACAAAGAAAATATTCAGTATTCACTTTTGACCAAAAAGCAACTCAAGCATAAAAATGACATAAAAGTTGTTTAAGCGCAACAATAAGGATGTTGTGTTAACGCAATTCATTTCATTAACAGTGATTTAATAATTTACTTTAATAAATTTTTGCACAGCTGATAATCACATTTTGATTTATTCGCATAATTCTGAGGGTACTACTAATGTGTAGCTAAATTGGAAAAAATAATTCGAGAGCGAATAATCAATGAGATTCGCGCGCATACTGTCACATAACAAAATAATGCATTTTTTCGCTCAAAACAAACGAAGTTCGTTCCGTATAAATAGTACAATACACCTGTTTATTAGGAAATCTGTTGCGAAGAACAATGCTGTCTAGACTAGGTTCATATCAATACAGTATATATATATATATATATATATACAACCTGTTTATTATTATATAATATGCAACACTGTATTTACCCAAATACGCAAAACAGAATGAATGCAAACAAAAATGATGATAAGTTAAGCAAAGATAATATTTTTATTTTTTGAATCGAATTTGTAAGCTATATAATAATGTTTGACGAAAAGACATTATTTTTTATCACTTTATTTAATAATGTCACGCAGTTAGAAATTAATTTTTATTATTAATCGCAAAGTTATGCAAATTAATAATAAAAACGAATAAAATCAAAAACTAGAATTCTATTTTAATTTTGAAAAAAACCAGTTAAAAACCCATAAATTGCTATAATCTGATAGCAGTCATGACTATCAATGAAAGCCATATTTCAAAAATATTTCGATTCTGGTTTAAAAAAAGTATCTGATATTTTGATCAAAGTTCAAACACTGACATATAATGACATATAATTTCCTTTTTTTATTAATTTCGATATTTTAATGTGACTTTAAGTTTCCTCTAAGCTTTTTCTTTATTATTATTAATAATAATAAAAAGAAAGAAAATAGTCTTTTAAACTGAAAAATTACTTTAAAATTAAAGCCAGCGCTAAATTTCATTTAAAGAGCTCATCTATCTTTTTTTCATTCGCTTTCCTAGATTTTTGTTTCTTTTTCTTTTTTTTCCAGCAAATATATTCATGAATATTAAAAGATGAATTTTTCTCTCTCTCTCTCTCTCTCTCTCTCTCTCTCTCTCTCTCTCTCTCTCTCCATAATACTTGTTCATGTGTTTGAACACTTACGCTGAAACTATACGAACAAAACTGGAATAAAAACATGAACTATGTCTTACTTTTACTTTTGCAATCATGCTATGGTTTTTTTGCTGCTCTTTTTCGTTGCTTCTCTCTCTCTCTCTCTCTCTCTCTCTCTCTCTCTCTCTCTCGCTTTTATAAAAGTTGTTTAACTTTAATGAAGATAGTCTCGTCTCGTATTAAAAATGCAATACCGAGTTATAAATAGGATAAAATAGTGTGTCAAAGCAATATTTTTTCTGCAACATTTTAGTTGATAAACTCATTGCTAGAAAATATTATACAAAAATGGGTATATTTAAAGCCACACGTTATGGCACAGCTATTCTTATACCATACGGTTTTTTTTCGCTATCTAACTATGCAACAGTATTACAGTATTACGCATATATGAGTCAATAATGGATATTTAGGATATGCTATAATAAAAAAAATAGTTATTGAACACGACTTTTTATTCTTAGCAAATTGAAGAAAAATGTTATTTGAAAACTTCACTTTTTTATTGAACTAAATTACTAGTTAATCAAATATATTTACTGTGCACATATTATCTTTTATTATTCACTTCATATATTGCTCACCATTTAAAAATCATAAGCATTCTGATATTAAAGCACATTTTTTAATTTCATTTTTTAAAAAATGAATTTGGGATAAAAAAATTCAAAATATTTCTTATTAAATCAAATTTTGGTGTAAGATTTTGAATTAAAATGCATTATAATTGGTAATATGGTATCTGCAAGAGACGATGATAAATCCTTTCTAAAAGAATTTTTAAATTTCATATCTGGAAGTTTAATGCGTGATTAGTATATTAATTTCGAATAATTCGAATTATTTAACATACAGGTCCAGGTATTAGTTTTCTCTGTCTCGTATGACCACTTTCTATCGCAGTAAACGGTATTTTAGATCGAAAAAAGGGAAATTAAATAAATTTGGAATTATCTTAAATATTTCAGACTTAAAACATATGATTGATAAAGTAAAGAGTTGGTTGAATACGATATTATATTTCACAGGATCTTTATAGCTGCGTTTTATCTATGGTTTATAAATTTGCGTTAAATTATAATTTATGGACAAAATTTTAAAGAGCAAGAAGTGAATTGCAAAAATTTACACTTTTTTGTGAAATCTGTACTTCTTAACGAGTGAGAGAAAAAAACTGGCTATAATTAAATTAGCAATGCAAGTAAATCAATGCAAATGTAATAAATATTTATAAATTTTAATATTTTAATGCAGGTCTTGATTATAAATTATTAAAATAAATTCTTTAGTTAAAGAAGTGTAAAAACTTAATTTGTTATGCTAATTGTGTGTCTGTGTTTGGGGCCACAGATCGCATAGTTTCGCGATTATATAAAAAATATCACAAAATTGTGAAATATAATAATTGCGCACACAAATCAAATCATTACTAATAGTTTATTAGTTTACATTAAAAATAATTGTAATAATAATAACTTTTTTTTATATAAAAACGTAATAAAATTATAAATGTTAAGAGTAATTAAAAAAGCTTTGTCAAAACCTTTTAACTGGAGGTTAGTTAGGGATGTGTGTTAAAATTATCGAGTTATTTAAATTTTTTAATATAGTTTTCCTGTAGTTATAAAAACTATATTTATTTTAAAATATCCCATATAAGGTTTACACTGCATGCATAACTAATTTATTGCCACCAAGTTTTTTTCTGGAAAAAAAGTATTCGATAATTTTATTTAGAAAAAAATATTTATCTGTTTTACTATTTTATTATTTAGACCATTGGTTGCGTGACGATTGAAAAACATTGAAAACTTATCTGATTATTGAAAATTGTAGGATTTTTTTTATATTTTCGATTTTATATAATAGTTTTATTAATAATAATACATCATAGAGTATGAATTACTACTCTCATTGTTATGTTTTTTAATATTACTTTATAGATTGCATGTTATATGTTATAATTTAACAGATGGTTCATAAAATTTATAAAGCGTCGATTACTGTTTTACAAACTAAAAATAGTTGTAAATTTGTATCTTGTCTTGAATTATAAAAAGAAGACAATCTGGGTTTGAAGCACTTGATTAGCCTACTTATTTTTCTGAAAAATGCCACTGTATTTGTTCGTATTTTTATGAAATCTTGTCTATTTTCCCCGTGGTTTTTGTTATTTTAGTTTTTACGTTCAATTGTTAGCGTTAAACGCTTTTATAATTAAAATATGTATTTGACTGTTAACAATCAGTTTTCTGACAAACTCTCGCATTCAGTCTTTAATGTAACTTTTGGCTCATTATTCAACTGAACCTATTTATAAAAAGGATTATTGAATAAAGTTTGCTAAATAATTGAATAGATTTTTATTTTAATTGTTAAAGAATGATGAACTTCTTAAAGCATGTAGTTTTTCGTCATTTAAATACACTAATACTTTTGAATTCAGTGAAATATTTCTTTTTGTGTATGAGCTTAAGTGAGAATAACAGAGATTTTTAATTAAACCTCTGTGATGGATATCTCAATGTAACCGATAAACATTAATTTAAAATTGTTTAATTGAAGCTTACAATTTAAACCGAAACTATAAGCATTTCTATTGAGCCATTGTGCATACTGTAAGTATATGTTACACAGATAAAAATCTCTCCGATTAAAATTCTAAATTTTATATTTTAGAAATTAGCATTTTATCATTACGTATACATGATCCGTCTATATTGACTGCTGTAAACTACTGTATATGTCTCATTATGCTATTTGGTTATCGGATAGGAAAATGTTTTGTACACTTTTGTTATTACGTGCGCGCTAACAAATTTAAACATAATCTTTAAGTTCAATTATTTAATTATTAGCGCAATTAAATAATTGCTTAATGTTTCAAATTACTTTAAGATGGCAATGGTGTTGAATAAAAGCTAGGTGTATGTCGTATAAGTAACACTTATATAAATACTGTATACTCATTGTCAATGAATAAAAATCTTCAAGTTGTGCGCTACATTTAATTTCTCTTTTGTTTTAATGCAGTGTCAAACTCAGTCAGGAGAATCAAAAAAAGTGAAAAACTTTGATTGCAATCTTTTACGCAAATTGAACACATTCTATCACGAACATAACTCTCGATTTTTCACGCTGAATATTTATGAATTGTAAACTTTCGAAAATAATTGTCACTGATTAACAGTGGAAACTTTAATGCGCGACATATCAGTGTCCGTAAATCACTCTTAAAATTGCTATAACGAATACACACACACATTTTACACTCATCCCTCACAAGTTTTAATCCTTCCAAAACACTTTACATAAAAAATTGAGGAGAAAACAAAATAAAATTTATATTTAAACATTAACGTTACATCTGTAGTAGTATATATATTATGCCCATTGGTTTGGATTGAAAATTAAGATTCAACATATGTGTTGCATTAATTCCAAAAATTTATTACGTTCTCATTTCGCGGTAATACGGTGTAAGGTATAAGACATAATAGCAAAATAAATCTCACTCTAATTTATATTTAAATTTATTATATGATTTGCCTTTAATCCATAAAATTATCAGCAGTTGAGTTGTTTTTACATTTAGATGGATGAATGAGATAAGACTCTCGTTGAGATTCTCGTTTATGCTTTACATTTTCATTTATTAGATACCTGTGATCGTAAAGTTAGATACGATTACCTAAATTGAAACTCTCATGGAAGTATTGAGTGACTTTTTCGAACATTTTATAAATTAATACTTTGTATTTAATAAAAATAGCCTTGTTTTGTAGTCTCTATCCCTAACGAGCAGATTATAGCTTACAGCTGACGGATTTAAGCTTATCATTTTTCTTTTAGTCAAATCAATAAATATTTTGGATTCAATTCTTAAAGAATTTTATAATAGATGAAATTTAATTTTTCGTGTAAAATAGTCTTTACGAATTAAATAAATTTAATTAAATTGCTTTTTAATTGCTTAGAAATATAAATTGATGAATCAAAATATTTTAATACTATTTTTATGCGATTCTCTGACATTTTAAATCATGACTTTATAGCCAATCTATTTCCAAATTGCCACTTTTATTTTGCGCTGGGGATTATAGTTTACAATCAGAAAATGTAATAAAAGTTGAAAATTTTATTTTAATGGAACATTTAGCGCAAGATTTTCTCTCTGAAACGCGGCTCACAATAATTAGTTGTCCTTTAAGCGGAATTTCACGCTGAAACCATTATTAGATTGAATTTTTTTTATTATAAGGCCTTTTAATTTATGCTACCAAATGATGTTGAGAGTTAAAAACGTTTGAGTTTCTTTCGGGAATAAGAGTGAAGATCAGTAATATCGATAAGGAAAAAAATTGAAACATTTATACTTGAAAAACTTTTTCGAATAAATTAGCGTTTTTAAAATACACACACGAAATCAAAAAACTTTAATCGATTAGAATAGCTAGTTCTCTATATCTGCGTATAACTTATTTTTTGAATTTATAATGTTTCAGAAAAAAATTTTAGATTAATTTTTCACAAATTGAAAGTTATTTAAACCACCGCAAGAGTCTATTGGTGTCTAAAGTGTGACATTAAAAATTCAACATTTAGAAATTAAAAACTAGGGTATTTACTGTGTGCACTAGAAAACTCATACCTCATATGATCGCCCAAACCATAAACTGAGACAATTTTGGCATTTTCATGGCAATTAAACGCAATTCTGATTTTTAATAACCTTCGATACGATACATTTATCAGCCTTGAGAGTTCATAAATTTGATAGAAAGGCTGTTTGTGGCGCTATTTTATAATGAAAAAAGTATTCTTTAATGAAAGCGGTTTTTTTTTCTATATTAACAGATTTGCAGTTCGGTTTTATTTTTCTATTAGCGCAGGGTATCTGGTATTTTATATTTGTATTCTAATCGCGTTACAAAGTCTCTGTAATCCGCTATCGATGCAGGAATAATTCTCTAATCGGAAAGAAAAATTAGTTAAATAAGTTTAAAGCGTTAAAAGCATTTGAATGTTCAATAAATATAGAAGTGATAATAATTAGTCGAATGAAACTTATTTTTTTATTTATAACTCGCTATAATGCAAAAATATATGCAACGAATGGTTCATTATAAGAGTGTACAAAAATTATAAATTACTGAATTTGAGTGATTTAAAATTTTCAAAAATAAATGCCGAATTAAATTTAAACTCTTAAAAAAATACACAGTAAAAAATTTTAATGCAAATTTTAGCTCAAGATTGATAAATTTTAAATGAGTATCAATCAATTCGATTTAGTTTTAAACGAATTTTGTCGGAAGTCTGTGGGAAAATGTAACTTCAGAAGAAATGATTATTTTCAGATTTAGGAAAAAAAATTTAATTGAAATTTTAACATTACGCTAAATTAATGAGCAGGCATTTTCTATATTTTAATTGTACAGCACTTTGAATTTGATTTTAAACATACTACTGGATGCATTAATTAATTTTGTTTTTCCGTATATGTTTTATTTAAATTACTTTTTAATTTTTTTGCGAATAATTTTTCGATTAGAATTGTGCACTATAGTTAAGAAAGTTTGAATTTAAAAAATTTTTCCCCCAAAACTTCGCTTTAATTTTATTTAATATTTTACCGCATTTCCATTGAAAACAAAGCGCCGCGGATTATCTCGAGGCACACTTTTTGGATTAAAACCTATAGAAAATAGTTTTGAACGTTTCGAAATGACACGTGTCATTCACAAGATAATAGATCACTTGTTTCGGTGAGAAAATATGGATTTCCATAAATTTCAATGCACACATGATCTATATTAAAATATATAACATTTAGTGTAGATTATGAATTATCATATAAACTTCGTTATCTCGTTTAATATAAAACATTTGTCTTTATTTAAAAGTCAAATTTTTTACAGCCGGGCTTTTAATAATAAGTAATGCCTCAAAGCTTTTGTTACGAAAAGTTACGAAAATATTATAATATAACGCCTTATACTAAGTTATAACAATCTTATTGATAAATTCCAGAGATATACACATAAACATAAAACATGTTTTAATAGACAATATTTTTTATTATTTCTAAGATAATCGGGATAATTTCAAACCCGAAACAATGAATGACTAAGAAACGCAAGAAAAAAGCGTATATGAGATAAGAATTCGTGAAAAATATTTCAAGAGCAGCATCACATATTAATGTGGCCCATAGAGATAAGCTGTGTTGCCTTATATTACCTTATAAAACTAAAATTAGCTAAAAACCATTGTTTTTAATTATTACTTAAATTACTTAATAGGTTAGTAGAAAACAACTACTTTATTATTATTATTGTTGTTGTTTTGTTGTGCGGAAAAAGATGACAAAAAACATATTTTAATTTTGGGAAAATTTTTATTATCATATAAGCTTCTTCACACACAATAGCGTATTAATCATTTCATTTTAATTCAAAGTCATAATAAAAAGCAGTGAGTGATTGTGTGTGAGCGAGAAAGAGAGAGAGAGAAAAAGAGAGAGAGAAAGAGAAAGAGTAAGTGAGCGAACGAGAGAGAAAAAAAGCATTTACATTGAATTACATGATTATTTTTTGCGGATTAGAGAAACGTCCAAAACAAGTAGGTTTGCATTTGGCCCCTTTTTCGAGCGCTCATCCGAATGAGAGAGAGGGAGAGCGAGAGAGACCTATCAACATACAATTGATTAAATACTGCTTTATAGTCCGGCATATAAGTAACGAGATTTTTTATTCCGCCAGAGGATAAAAGTTGTTCTTCGCCTGGTTTTCAAGTTGCCATCGAATGGAAACACGACTTATTGACGCAACAATTAACTTTCCTTCGGAATAGGGTGGGCTCTGGGCATAACTCATCCATATAAATATCATTTCTTATTTTACTGGCAAAAAAGATCAAGAGATCACACTTCGAGAAGAAAGTTCGACCACAGAAAGTCGACACAACAACAGCACTGAGACCCACACACATACACACACACCACAGTGCTAAATGTGCTAAGTGTGTGAGAGTGTGCGAGAGAGAAGGAGAGAGAAAATATAATATTAGTTTATAGTAAAATTTTTTGTTGTGAGGTGAGAGATATTAAAACGAAAAACTAGTGTTACAGTTCGGTTTGCAGTTAAAAACTTTTATTTGGAACGCAGCAGTGATACTACAGCTCTGAAATGCTGCGTTTGGCACTATTTGCCATTTTACAGGTAAATACAGTTACTATATTTAATATTTTTACATGTATGAGACAGAAAATGAACCTTTAAAGTCTTTAAATTATACTGCAATGTATACGAAATGATTAAGTTAACCCAAAGTGATTGAGATGTACGTATATATAATAGATGCGAGCATTTTGTGTGCGAACGTGAAGAAGAAATAACGCGTTATTATATTGTTGTTTATTGATGTTTCAAAATTATTGTTATCTCTGTCTGAAAAAGCGCAAAGTTTGTTCGTGTTATTGTACTTTTTGCAAAAGAAGTGTGTATTTTTTTGTCCACGAGATATATAAATGTGTGCTTATAAATATAGAAAATACTTGTGTGCATTAAGAGAGAGACTACTAAACCTGTTTAGTCCTGTCTCTCTCTCTCACTCTTTTTCTCTGGCGAACCGAACCGCTCTCGAAACACTCGTGTGTTAGCGATCTGTTATATATTTTGCTCCAGCAATGGGTTAACGGAAGTTTGTCAGGTTATATGATTTTGCTTTTGATTTTAGGCGTAAACTGCAAAATTGAAACACACATTTCGCAGTTTGATTTTGTCTGCGATTAGTTTTTATATCGCTTCATAATTAAGAAATTTTTTCTAATAGAAAAAAAATAAGTTTTCGCTACTACACACTCATAAAGCTTTTACTAATACTCGATAATAAATAAGAAGTCATTTTAATAAATGTTTTTCTAATTTGTAATCCATTTAATGAATCATAACAAAATTTGCTCCTAATAGTTATGCAATATTTTATTTTATTTGTTGTTAGTTTTATTTTCCTCTACATATTGACTTTTAACCAATTTAATAATCAATTTGATTTTGCGTTTAATAAATACTTACAGTGCTCCTAATAAATCGCATATTTTGCATGCATTTTTACTTTTCTTCTTTCGCAAAGCAGCAGCAGATTAGTTATTTTGCTAAATAAACTAATGAATGAATTAATTTATTAATTAAAAGCACAGCACTATATAAAGCATTATACTATACATAATATTATTATTTTGCTTTTTATTTATTTAGTGCTTGTTTACAAATGCTTGTTATATTACGGCTCTCTTTGCGCTAATGATTTGTTTTGCTCGCTATTCGGGATAAATATCGGAGTAATTTTCATTACATTGACAGCACAATAACTTTGTTATATCTATGTACAGTTAAAAAAGTTTTTCCCAAATCAAACAACTCTCACCAAGAGTTTGCTTTTCCACCCCGAAGTTTTACGTGTTTGACCCAATTTCTATTTTAAAAAAGTCGTTTTAATAACATTGATCGCCATAAATACAGTAAAATCACTCTTATTGTGAAGTGAAGATTATTCAGTGAAAAAAAAACTCTCATCATAAAAAAATCTAAACCATTTTAGTGTAGCAAAGCATTAAAAGAGCTTAACTCTCTTCTAATCGAGAAAAAACTCTTTTTTTAATTGGGACGACAGGTTTTTTTTCCGCTTCACACAAGCTGTGTGTATGTTTCTGTGTTTCACATTCTAGAGGTTGTAGTGTAATTGTAAAATGACCCAATTGTATATTAAAACAGAAATCAAGTTACCAACAGCCCGAAGGGTTTTTTCAGAAACTTTTAGTAACTTTTATGCACAAGATATTTATAATTTGGTAGAAAATAATTAAGTAGAATGTTTTTTAAAATAACAGATTAGAGCTTATATTTCTAGAATCAAGTGTGGCATTAATTAATTAAATAATTCATTAAAATGTATCAAAAACTGTTTCCCAAGTGCGGTATAGGTTTATGTGAGCGATTTGTCTGTAAAGTTTCTTTCATTTTAGAGAATATAAAACAAAACTCGAAAGTCTTGCCATTAATCTCTATTTTTATTTTTGAATGTCGATAATCATTATTAAAAATCTATAATAACACACGACAATTATCTTGATTTTTTTTAAAGTTATTGATTAATTTAATTTTCCCACTCACTTCTAAAGCTAGTATTTTTTGAATCAGATGGTCGACTGAAATCTCATTTGACATATTCGGTCCATAAGTGTGAAACTCTCCAGACAAGTGTTTTATTTATTCATTCATTTATTATTTTATTTTTAGTTAAATCTTTATTATATTTATTTATCGAAATCACTTCAAAATTGAGATCAATTGGTTGGTAAACACTAGAAATTTTTTTGTTTAGCAAAAATAATTACTATTCAAAACAAACAAATTATTGATTTCCTTAAAAAATATTCACGATCTTTGTTAGAAAGTTTTTCAAATCATATATTGCGCATCAATTATATATATTTTGAATAATTAATAACTCGTCTCAATTAAGTTAAAAATAAATTGTTCACACAAGTAGGGTGTGGTTCGTATGTATTGACAATGTCTTATAAATCAATAATATTCTTCTATTGGTTTTTATTTATATTAACAGTCAATAATAATAATAGATTAGAATTTTACGGGTTCTACTGTATTAGGAAAAAACTTTTATTTCTTGTTTTCAATTTCCAAACCTAATTGTATGGAGAAAAAAAACTTTTTCTCATTGAAGCTATTGTTAAGTGTTGAAAGGAGAGTTATTTTGAAACACTTGACCAACAAAAAATAAAATAATGAAAATGTTTTAAATTCTAATTAGTTTTGTCACGTGTGATCTTAAAAGTTTAAGTAAAAATGTTGCATACTTAATGTAATCAGGAAAATGATTTTTTGCTTTTATTTTACAATTATTTTGTGTCATAAACTACGTAATTAACTATTAAAAATTTTTAAGGTACAATAAAACTAATTATCTTCTAATATTTTTTAAATTAAGTTAAAATATTCAAACACTCTAGATATTAATCAATACGTTTAAAATATTTTTATTATACCGAAAAAATTCTATTAGCATATCAACACAGACTAATAAATCAATTCACTTATGTTTTATGACTATTCGTATAAACTTGAGCCGATCCTACATTTTGCAAAAGTTTATGCGTAATTTTCTTAAAGGCTGCGCGCAAATATACCGTCTTTTATTGTTTTTTGATTTTTTTTACTCTGCAGCTCCGTTTATAGGCATTATAACTCTTTATATTTTTAAGTACTGTTGTATCTGATGAATTCATTTTTTGTTTTTTTATCCTTTGAAAATTTTCGGTAAATGAGTTTATTAGTTTAAGGTAAGTAAAAATCTAATATTGTATACTTGTTAGTATTACTGCCTAGTATTGTAAGTTAGTAACTATTCCTGAAAATCCAAATGGTTAAATAAAAAGCGTTAATTTTTACGTTGATTTAAGATAAAACAATTAAATTAGTCTAAATAAAAAAGTATTACTTATGTAGAAGTGTAAGTTTCGATTTTAAATCGTAGCTTTGCATATCGATGATGCTATTTAGCCTCAGAACCTATGAATCCTGAATCGGTTTATATTCTGATTATTGAAATATGTTTTTACTTCTAGGCCTGAATTTGCACCTGCCGTCCAGTTTTTGCTTGCAAACCTCTCCGAAATTTGTTATTTTTTGGCATTTGTTTTTAGATGTAATTATAGTAAAATTTTCCCATTTTTATAACTATATTATTTTGTGATATTTTCTTTATCTGAAATTTATTTAAAATTACGCATTTGAATTAAATTGAATATTTTTAAATTAGAAGTAAATTTTAATATTACACTCTATAAACGCTTTCTAAAGTCATAAGGTTTAAACCCATTTAAACGCTTTCTCGAAAGTCATATGGTTTAAGCCCAGGTTAGATGTTCTGGTACTGAATTTTGTTTTTTATACAGATAAGAGGTTCAGGTTCTTCAACAAAGTTCAGACTGTCTGCTAAATAAATCAGTGTCTGAAAAATTAGACTCCCAGTCAAATACAGCTCCATATTAATCAAATATACTAAGAATTAAACATGCGTTTATTTATAATTGATTTATTTTCCTCAAAAAAATTGATTGGTATGCTTCGTTTATGTAGCTTTGGCTAATCAACTATTCGTATGGAGTGGTGCCCCAAATAACTAGACTGAACGTGCAATGTGATCGCGCGGGCATGAAAGTGGTTGTCGACTTTGACATACCATTCAACGGCATTATCTTCTCGAAGGGACACTTTAATGATCCGAATTGTCGGTTAGTTTAACTATTATATTAATATATCTACAATTGTATTACACGATGTAAATTATACTGTAAATTATGATGAGATTTAGTCTGTCTAACCTTAGGCTGTGTACTGGACCTAAGCTTAGGATTTTTATAATTTTTATTGCTTAGCCTCAAGCATAAAATTGCTAGAAAAACATTAGCCCACAGTCTAGACCTTAAGTTTTTTAGGAGAATAAAATCTAGTATTTTCATTTTTTATTTCCTTTTTTGCAAAATATAAATAATGGCTTAAGATTATGGGTTATTATTACCTACAGACTGTAGATCTTCAGTTTTTGAATACAGCCTACGATAAGATCACGTCTATCAGCCTAAAGACTTTGGTAAACTCTTAGGCTTATCCTTAATTCTCATCTTTAACTTATTACAATTTTTTATATAACAATACTAAACTCAATTTTTACGGCAAGTCAATGCAAAATAAGATTCATCAAACAAAAGATTGAATTGATTGTGTTGTTGAGTTGTTACACATTTAGTATAACAGTGCTGTTGAAGTGTATGAAAATAAACACTAACAACACATTTTAAACGTTTTAAACGCCAATTTTAGTGTTAGATATAAATTTTAAACAGCGATTTAAAAAAATAATGCTAAACAAAATCTAAAATAAACTGTAGGGAAGTTAAACTAAAAGTGTTGTCTAAAACTTGTTGCTAAATCAAATAGATATGTAAATCCGAACAGTCGACGCGCCAATTACATGTTCTTTATACCCTCAACCCAATGCGGAACAATGTCGACCGAAGCCCGAAGAGATGGTTCGGTGGGTTTTAAAAATGTGATAATTATACAGAACGATCCCGAGTATCAGGAGGTTTGGGATATGGCCAGAAAAATTAGCTGCGATTGGGTCACCAGAATTGATAAATATGTCACATTTGCTCCCTTCGGTGTCGATATGCTGGGTATTAAAGAGATTACGTTTCCCGGCGATACTGTTGACTGTTGGATGGATATTCAACGAGGAAAAGGACCGTTCGCTCCAACTATTGCTGGTGTTGTTCCGATTGGCGAACAGATTACTATCGCTATATATATCAGAGATAAAGATAGAAGTTTTGATGTGCACGTTAAGGACTGTTACGCTTACGACAGTCCTGACTATAAAAATCCTAATACAAGGGCTATACAAATAACTGATGCGAGAGGATGTGCTATTAAGGAGAAACTTGTGCGCGGATTTTTCCGCACCAGAGATGTGCGAAATTCTGGCGCTACTATTATCGCGTATGGAGTTATTAATGCTTTCAAGTTTCCAGAAAGAATGGATGTATTCTTGGCTTGTAATGTAGAGGTTTGTAAAGGTGGATGTGATAATCCGTGTCAACCAGAAGTGGACGCAGTGGGTGTGGATCAAGATATGGTTATACCACCGATAGAACAAGTACCAGTTGAAACGCCACAAGTTGAACAAATGCCGCAAATGCCTGATTCTCAAGAGCCTGATTCTGATAGACGAATGGATCCTCCAGATACTACAACTGCCACGCCTGATGAAGAAGATGACGCAGAACCAACAACTGCTACTGTTAACGGAACAGAAGATGAAGCAACAAATGGAGGATCGGAAGAGGGTGGTGATGGTACAAGCGGTGGAGCAGGTGATACTGATAATGGTAATGGTAATGGTGACGAAGAAGAAAGTGATGATGAGTCATCCACCACCACCACCACTACTACGACTACACCAGCTTCCGATGCTAATGGAGATGATGGCACAGGAGAGGATGGAGACAATGAAAGTGATGAAAACGGTTCTAAAGAAGAAGAAACTAACGGTGATTCCGAAGATAGTGGTACCGATGATACAGAAGCTGACAAAAATGGAAGTGCAGAAAATGGTGGAACAGCTGATAACGGAAGCGATACCGAGTCTACAAGCGATGATGAAGAAGAAAGCAGTGAAAGCAGATCAGGCAAACAAGTGAGTATTGCATCGAAAAAGAATGGACGAATAAAAAATGGAAGTGCAATAAAGTCTGGTGTGAAGAGTGTGAGCGATAAAAGTGCTAGACTTGTTGCAAATGGAAAGTCTAAAGTTAATACCCGACGAGCAAACACCAAAAATGGCAAAATTGCGACGAAGTCTGCGAGAATTGTTAACTCGAATAAAAATCGGTCATCGAGTAACAAAAAATTAAGTGTTAATCAAGTATCAACTAATAAGACCAAACGTAAAGCGAGCTCTGCTCCATCAAACCAATCGAGTGAGTCTCTAATCAATTATTTTTTAAAATTAAAAAATCAACATTTTATTTGAATTTTTAATGCTTGATTGATATGAATGGTTACGTTTAATATTTTGTTTAAAGGAGCCAAGAAATCTCAATTAATCAGTGAAAGCATTGCTCGCAAAACAAGGAAGCAAATTAGAAACAAGCGATCCATTTTGATCACTAGTGGAAACGCGACGTTCGCTGACATGACTCACTCAATCAGTATCATTTCGCCCATCGAAGACTTCGACGACCAAGAATTGGAATTATGGCAAACAGCGAAATACCAACAGAATAGAGTCTGCGTTTCAGTGATAGGGATTATATTATCGAGCGCTATATTAATTGGGTTATTCGTCATTTTATCAGTAGTAATGCTAATAACTTACGGACGTCTAAGAAAAAAATCAGAGTTCAAGTGTGATTTCTGAGATGTGTTAAATATCTGTTAATTTATATATATGTAGAGCAATACAGAGAATTATACTGTACGGTACATGTATTGCCAGAGTTGTGCTGAGTTGAACCATGTTTACTATTTGTGTTTTGATACTGTTGTGTTTGCCGTAAAAAAAACATAAAAAATAGATCACATATATATTATATACGTTATATTGAATTTTGTTGATTTAATTTTTATATAATTATACTACTAGTTATTTTGTATACTATATTATTATTATCATTATTATTATTATTATCCGCTCTCACGTATATTTAATCACAGTTTTTATTATATACAATTATAACAAAAAAAAATTATCCGACTAAGTCTCAATCAATCGCATTGTGTGCCAAATATTGTGTTTACAAAAAAAAGAAACTAATAAATAGGCCTAAGTTTTAAGTTATACCATAATTATAAGTTATATATTAAAAGTGGAAATATTTTTATAAGCATTTCAAAAAAATCTATGTATGTGTTATTATTAATTGAAGTGATTTATTTTTTTAATATCTAAATAATACTTAGAAGTAAATGTAAATATTGCTATAAAACTAAATTTCTGTTTTTTTTCTATTATTAAAAATTTTTAGATTCGTTCAGCCAAATTCCAGCTCAACTTTAACCGAATTTCTAATACCAGTGGAAAGATGCGGCACAAGCGTTGTGGAAATAGACGCGGAAGACGGCTCAGCGCCCAAACGAGGTTTCGAGAATATAGTGGTGTTCCAAAACGATCCAACCTATCAGGAAGTGTGGGATCACGCGAGAATGATTGTGTGCCGCTACTCGATTACCGACGACTTTGACCTCAAAGAGAAGCGTATCGTGTTTAAGCCGGTGGTCGTCGATATGCTGGACGTGATTAGAGTAAGTTTGAATAAGCACGTCGTTGTAGATATGCTCGATCTGTTCAGCGTAAGTATTACGGGTCCTGATCACAATAAATTGGAATAATAATATTAAACCATTTCATATTTTTAATTACCGGGTCAATCATATTAATTATTCTTTAATTTAAGTGCCATATATTTATGTATTGTAAAAAAGATTTGAAATTGCATTTTTTATTTATTAAATATTTGTTTTGTTGTTTTTGTCTGTATATGTTTCAAGTTTTGTTTTTATGTTTTGACTTTTTGTTGTTAAATCTATTACTTACACCCACATTATACAATTTATTTGTCGGGAACTGTCAATACTTAATCATTTAAATGATTAAAATTCGACTTTTAAATTAATTTGAAATTAATTGGTGCACTAATTAGATACCAATTCAAGATGAGACCGGTGAACAGACAAGAGTTGATTGCTGGATGGAAATTACTAGAGGAAGATTTCCTCAAAACAACGCTATTGATGGTCCTGTTAAAGTTGGCAGTCCGTTGACTCTCGCTATTTTTATACGAGACCCCAGAAAAAGGACAGATGTGCGCGTCAAAGATTGCTATGGCAAGTCTCTCCCTCTCTCTCTCTCTCTCTCTCTCTCTCCTCCTTCGCTCGAGTTATACGTTATTAAGTTATGATATGAATTGATAAAAATGACACAAAAAACGATCCGATAATTCGTTCAATGCATTGCTTTAAGCAATTTTCTTTTCTACGAGATCAACATTGCATTTTTTCCTATCATTATACGTATGATTATAAAATTGTTTTACTTTTTTTCCCTCTCGAACAGCCTATGATGACCCTGAAGTGGCAGAGAATAACGGACCAGCGTTGTTACAACTTACTGACTTTGATGGTTGCCCTACTAAACCGAAACTGATAGAAGTGTGGAAGAGGACGCTCGATACTGGTCCAACTGGTGCCACAGTCATTGCTTTCTCTACTGTCACCGTAAGTGATATTCTATATTTAAACAGCAAATTTCAATTTATTATTCCAAGGTCTGATAGAAATATCGCTGATTGATAGTGGAATAATCTATTTATATAAGTTTTCGTGTGTGTGATTATTATTATTTTTTAAAGAAAAATAAGTTTTGAAAAATAATTTAAATCTACATAAACACAAGTCAAAAAACTTAATATTTAATCATTTTTTTATAAGAAGTGTGTGAAATCGCTTTAAGAAAAACATAAATGATTTATTTGCAAAAAAAACAGTTACGTAGTGTAGTGTATTTAGACTTTTTGCCAGACCCATGAAAAATCCAGAACATAATAAGGGAGAAACCGAGCGACAATTATATTTAGTCAATCTTCTTTTGTTATTACACACTTTTTTATATGTGTGTTGTATTACATTTTGTCACTCCCTGTCCCTGACATCAAAAAAAGATAATATTTAGTTAGTCTGCTTTGCTTTGCGTGCTTTCACTTTAATATTGCTTTGAGAAACGTTTTTTTGTGAGAACTAAAAACCAATTTTTTTACTATTAAATACTGTTACTCAAGTCTTATCTAAATAAATGACACTTCAGACAAATTAAGAACAGAGGCCAGTATAAATTTTTTTTCTTAAACCAATAGAAAAACAAAATTCTTTTGAATAATTAATTAAAAAACAAAATTTAATAACCTTTTAATACTTGTAAAACTTAAGTCATTATCAGACATTTATCTGATAAGATTATATTGATAACTTAATGTCAGTTAATCTTAAACAATGTTAATTTTTGCACAAAAAAACATATTAAAATTTTAATTAAATTCATATTTTTGAAAGTTATTTACTGCTGACAATTTCCTTCTACTCATACTGTTATGGCAAGAACACAAAAGTAATTACTTTCTCAAAAGATAAAGATAAGCTTATGATAGCATTTAGAGTAAATGATGCGATGATAATTATTACGAAATAATTGCCAGAAAGTTATTAGATATTCCAGACATATTATACAACTGTATTACATAAACACCCAATTTCTTAGCATAAACTCGATACAAATAATGTAAATATAGATTATATAATATTTATGATTTTTGCATGAATGGGATCAAAAGATTTATGAAATGACTTATTGAATGATTTAAGGAGTTCTAATTTTAATGAGTTCTTTACTCGCAGGCATTCAAATTTCCAGACAGAGCCGATCTCCAACTGACGTGCAATATTGAACTTTGTCGAACTCAATGCGCCACAAGATGTAGCGCTGAATTACCCGATCCAGTTGTGATCGGTCCATGGAATAGAGAGATAGAGGACGGCGATACAGCAGGCGCTGGCGCTGGTCCGTCAACCACTCCCCCTGCTCCTACTGGATCACCGATTACACCGCAAACATCTATTGAAACGGAGGAAGAGGAAGAAACTGAGGAAAGTGGTGAAGAAGGAGAAGAGCCTACAACCACTACAACAACAACAACTACTACAGAAGCAACCGCAACCGCAGAATCCGAAGCACCTCCAGAAGGTGATGGCGAAGAGGAAGAGGAGGAGGAAGAAGCAAGCGAAGAGGAAGCCACTTCACCAGCCACTGCTGCAACAACACCTTCATCTACAACAGAGGCTGAAGCTGGTGAAGATGAGGAGGAGGAGGAGGCGAATGGAGAGAGTGCTAATGGTGGTGAAACTAGTACTCCTGGCGAAACTGATTCTGGAAGTAGTAATGGTGAAACTGACTCAGGAGAGGATACAGAGAGCGAGACTGGAGGAGAAAGTGAAAGCGATAACGAAGCGGAAAATGAAAGTGACGACGAAAGTGAAGAAAGCCAAGCATCGCCAGCAACCACTCCCAGCACAACAACCAGTACTACCACAGCAGCAGCCACTGAGGCCACCACTTCAGAGAGCGCGGATGAAGACGCAGCTGACGACGAGGAAGAAGAGGCAGATGAGGAGAGCAATGAGGATGACGGCGAAGAGAGCGAGTCTTCAGCCAAACTCAAACAAACGGCAACTGTAAACATAAATACTAAGACTAAATCTAAAGCAGTGACGACTCCAGCACCGAAGACCACTAAAAAATCTAAATCTAAAACTTCACAGGCAACTAAACAACCAGCAAAGGCTTCGGCGGCGATAGTGAAGAGCGAGACGAGAACGAACCTCATCGAACAAATCCATTGGTCAACCACTACACTGCGACCACTTAAGGAATTAATGAATCAAAAGTCTAAAAGCAAAAGCGTTAATATATTAACATCGAAGAAAGCTCCGCAGTCTCGAAGTACCACAACCACTGCTCCACCGAAACTAAAATCAAAGAAGACTACAACTACAACCACCACCAGTACTACTACACCTTCTACTACTACCACCACAACCACAACTAAAGCTCCATCAACGACAACAACAACAACAAAAGCAACGACAACGACAACCACACGCGCGACAACCACTACAAAGAAATCAGCGCGAAGAGCGTCCGCAAAAAAATCCTCGAAAGCTAAGACATCGACCACAACAACGGAGAGATCGTCGACACAACCGGCACTTCGAAGAGCTCGCGCGCCATCGTCTTCACATCCCGACGAATTTCCGAACTTGCATATCGTTGAAGATAGAAAGAGATTTTTAGCGACAAGACGTCCGCCAATATTCCGATTCAAGTCTTTATCACTCATTAAAGCGAGCTCAACAGTTCCACCGCCAGTCTATGAAAACCAATTGTCTACAAATGCTGAACACTTAACGCCCGAAAACTTGACTCGAGTTACACTTACGCCCGCATTTTTCAGGCAAAGAATGCCATCGAGATTCCAATACAGAGGACGACAGGCACCGAACGTAACCGACCAGCAAACCACCACAACCACCACCACTGAACTGCCAAAACCTGATTTATCTGAACTGAGAAGACCACCGCTCAGAAACGAGGACATACTTGACGATCGAGTGTCAGACAACCGACCCTTTTATACGTTTCACTTCCAACCGCAACGAATTAGAAAACCAATCAATAGAGTAGTGAGATCTGTGACTATGTCTAGTAATGTAATTAAAACCAGAGTAAACTCTGGTATCTTTGTTATATAACATCTCTTAGCTGTTGTTAATTATTATTATTATTATTATTAATTATTAATTATTAATTATTATTATTATTTTTATTTTTATTAAAAAACGAATTTTTAATTAATAAAAAATTATAGTTTTTGTTGAAAAATCGGAAAAACAAATTTATTTATACGAAACTATTTTATTTTCAAGTCTGAAAAAACTATTCAACGCCTCAAACGAAGTAACTTTTTTAGGGCAGATAAACAAGCGGTTATAGTTTTATTTTAAGTGATAAAGGATTGTTTGTACAGTTTTAGATAAAAGATAAAGAATCGGTTGCACTGTAAAAGTATTATTTCAAATAATAATAATCAACACAACAACCCTTTATTATTATTTACTGTTACTGTTCGCTGTCCCAGAATTCTATATATAGAGAAAGTTTTACCAGAAAACAAAAATCTGAAAAAAGTGCTGTTAAATACAAAATATATGAATGTTGATTAAAAGTGTTATTCCGCAGCAGTCAGTTATTCCTGTGAACACAAGTATCTCTTAAAGAGAAAGAGAGTTTCGCAGTTCCTATAATATATAAACACGTTTCTCAGATTTCATTCAATGGCAGCCAAATAAGGCTGTGCGCGACAGAATCGAATCATAACCACACTTTTCATACTTTAAATTGCTTTCATATTCCCTCCAATAAAAATTAAATTTATTATAATATTAATTAATAAAACAGAAATGGCGAAAATAAAAAATTAATGCCTCTCTATCTCTAACTTTGCGAATACGAATTAAAATTTTTTAATGCAATTCTTCCACTAATAAATAGCTTTAGTACAAAGATAGACATATAATAATTACGCAATGAGCTCAGGAAAAGCGAATTTGGTCCAAAAGTTTTTTTGTTGCGGAGCAGAAGTAATAGCGTGTCTAAAAATAATCACTGCATCTGCACACACATCTCTCTCTTCGCCACACGCATTCAAAATTAGCAAAAACAGAGATTTTGGAGTAACGCGTCGCCTTCGCTCTGCACTGCAAAGCTCTTCATCGTTGAAGAGATCGTACTCTGTCTTTCTCTGTTCGTTTTTCGTCAGCGCTATTCGAGAGAGTATACAGCAGTGAATATAGCAGTGAAGGACCAAATACCTAAAACGCTTCTCTACTAATAAGGATTCTCTTATCTTGTGATTCTCTCCGTTGATTTATTCTGGTAATAATAATAATTCTAGTTTAGTTTTTTTAATTTTGGTTTTTTTTATATTAAAATCTCTTATCTAAATATATTTTTATTTGTTTGATTATTGTATCAAATTTATCGTTTTAAAATTTTTTCTTATAAATTTGTTTCAATTTATTACTCTGTTGTGCCAAAAATTATTTACTGAATCGCAATTACACAAAATTCAACCTCAATTATCTACTAGTTTCTAGTTGTTCAATAATCATGGCACTATCGGAAGAAGAGAAGCGTAAGGCAGAGGATAAGGAACGAAAGAAAGCCGAGGTGCGAAAGCGTCTGGAGGAAGCGGCGCGAGCCAAGAAGGGAAAGAAAGGTTTTATGACACCCGACCGCAAGAAGAAACTAAGGGTAAGAGAAAAATATTTTTGCTGGCGAGTCAAGTGGATATATTTAGCGCTGGCATCCTATCATCCCTCTTGTTAACTACGCATTTAGTGTTAAAAACAATAATTAAGCTATAATTACAGTATTATGTAAAAGGCTTAAAATGATTGTACACTTTTAGCAACTATTGAGGAAAAAAGCTGCTGAAGAACTGAAACGTGTACAGGAACAGAAAGCGGCCGCAAGACGATTAGCTATCGCCGAGAGGTCTGGAAAACCGAAGATCACCGAAGGCGTCAATGAAGGTTAGTATTTAATTAGTGTGCAATTTTTATTGAAATTCTAATTAAAATGATTTTATAACTAATCAAACAATTAATTGCGTTCGTTTTTTTCTCGTTTAAATCAAATTCATAGCAACGTTGCAGTCGATATTAAAAGAATATCACGCAAGAATTTCTAAACTGGAAGATGCAAAATACGATTTAGAATACGATGTCAGACAAAAAGATTTTGTGGTATTCTTTCTTTCCTGTCTTATTTTGATAAACTCATTTATATGTTTCACTACAATTTCTTTTATACATAATTGACAATAAATACCGAATTATTGTTTATTTATAGATTAACGAGTTGTCAATCCAAGTGAATGACTTGAAAGGCAAATTGTTAGTCAAGACTTTTTTTCTCTCTCGTATCCTTTATGTTTGATTCATCATCATTTTTATGTTTCTAAAAATTATATTTTCAGTGTGAAACCAATTTTGAAAAAAGTTTCGAAATATGATGGAAAGTAAGGAAAAAAACTAGAAATTTTCATAACATATTTATCATACATGAAACAAAATAAATACTGATTCTGTGATACTCTGTTGTTTCGACGCGCTTCGTCTATAGGTTGGAAAAAATGGCTAAAGTCGCTGAGAAAGCAGAAAAAGATTTCCGCAATAACTTGAAACGAGTTCAATCCACTAAATTCAAACTCGATGAGGACGAAAGAGAGGTATGTCTTTTCAATCTTGCGTTCTTTCCAATTGATTTTGCGAATTTGAATATATGACGACGAGAAAAAAACTGTTTTGTGATATTTTTGTTTTGGAGACATATAAGCATGAATTTTTTTTTCTCAATATATCGTGAAATACCAGTTTACTATGTTTTGTTTTGTGAGACACGTCTTTTTTTGTTTGAAATATTTTGTTTTTGTTGTTTCAGACTACGAAAGCATTTCTAAATTAATCTTAAGAGACCCATCTTTTTTTATAAAAAAATTACTCGAATAAAATTTTTTAGTCATTTATAATTTTATTATACATTTAACAAATATGCGAGACAATGATTGAGACTATGGATACAGTTTTTGGTTTCCAAGAAATTTTTCAATACTCAATCTGTTTTATTCTTTATTTTTTAGTGTAAAATTTTTTAAAAGATTTTTGATAAATAAATTATAAATTATTAAATTTCGAGGATTAATTTTGTGAATTGTGTGCAATTTACAATATTCCACCTCTAATTTTCTTCTATTACTGCGTTGACATAAAACCTATATCTAATTGCTAGGGTTCTTATTTTAGCGATAAATCGCTGCAAAAACAAAATACGCAATTAAAGTGTTATATTGTTAAAAAAAATTTTAACAATACAGGAGTTGATTTATCTAAAATGATTCCAATTGCTAGAATTGAATCAACGTTTTAATTACACAACACGATACAAACACGAAGGCTTGTTTAAATATTTTTTTATTTTCGGGTTTTTTGATTATTATTGCTTTCTTAATCTGAAAATCTAAATAAAAATCAAATGAAATCATATTGTAAGTGTAATCGTTTTATTTTTCGTTTCACCCATCGATTGAAATTTTAAAAAAATAAATCTTATTGAGATTTACTTTGCTGTGGCATTACTTTGTGTTTAAAGGAAGAAAGGAAGAGAAAAGAGGTGTGTTTACAGATTTATGTTTTATTTATTTACTTTATAATTTATTCCTAAAATTTATGTGCTATTTTTAACAGATTCAAACTAACTGTTAATTTGTTAATTTATGTGTTAGAGATTCGTTACTAAACAAAATTCTAATAATTTTTTGTTTAAGTGTTCATTAACTTTCAACTGTCATTAATGTTAAAAAATTTATTCATATAAAAAAAAGTATTTTCAAGTATTTAGAACTATTTAGAGGCTATTAGATTAGAATATCTAACTTATTTCTCTAAATATTTAAGATTTAAAAAACTTAAAATTGATTGCTTTCAGCTTTTTATAGATAGTGTAGCTTAGGTTATACACGTTTGGTAAAGCCTATGAACCTCGAAAATTTTTATTTAGTTTTGTGTTTAAAATTAATTATTTAAAATTTTTCTGAATCCCAGTTTTCCGACCAACTTTGCCAGAAGTGTATAAAAACATTATTTAGTAAATAGCTTTCCAATGTGTTGAACACCGATAAAAATTTAAAATACCGTAAGTTTTCACTATTGTAATAATTTAAACTACAAAATTAGGCACGTCCTGAATGGGCTTTGGGCAAGAAGTCTGAAGGTAAAACTGAAGCCGAAGAAGTCGAAGTGGAAGATTAAACAGAACACTCAACAAATCTATATAATGAATATTACTATCTTATGTTAAAAAAAATATGTTGAACACAACACTATGAGGTGCGCTATAATATTATGATTTTATTTATAATAATTGCACTCAATATTTAATTTGTTTAACTATTGCATACAAATATCTCCTATTAATTAATTGTAATTGAATAAAAGAGATTGATATTTAATTTCTGTTCATTAAAATTTTAAACGTGAGTTTGTAACTGTTGTTTTATTCTCAATATTATTATCATATTATATGAAAACTGAAAAATTAATTATTCTTTAAAATTTCTGATGTACTTGTATGTATATATATCTATCTATCTATATATTAAATAACTTAAATTGTAATTTTTTTGTATATTAAGTTAATTCCAGTTTTAAAACTTTTATCGAAAAAATGTTAATTATGTAAAATCAAATTATGAAATTTATGTCAACATTAAAAGTCAACAGTTGAGGAACTGGTTTATCTGAGTGAAATCAATTAAGAGATTATATTTGAATTTCCAAAGCTCTAGGGGTGTCTCGATTTAAAAATTAACTGGAAATCCAAAACTATCACTGATTAACGCAGAGATTTTTGTTGCTAAGGTCTGAACACTTCCTTTAAAAAGTTCTTTCTTGTTTTAGGGTGTGTCTGACGATATACACAAAATGATTCATGTGAGCGTAAGTTATTTTTTAGTTAAACAAAGTATTTGGGATAAATTCGATATTCCGATAACATCGGTACATCGATGTTTAGCCATGAGGTTTAGAATATAATAAATTTTAATCAAAGGTATTTCAATACTTAACTATTAATAAAATCTTAAATAAATCGAATCTATTCTACATCAATATTTTGAATACTGAAAACAAATGCATATTTCATACTGTGTGACAATGCCGTAATTTTTTTTGCTTAACTCTAGAATCAATTTGTCATTGTTTATAGACAATGAATATTTTCTCTTAAATAATATACCAATAACTTTAATTAATTTATAGTGGAATAGATAGGCATAAATAATTTTATTAAAGAAGTATTAAATGTCATACAGTATTGACTTAGTTTAAAAAATAGCGTAAAAGTCTTTAAATAACACACATGAAATTGTTAATTTCATAAAAAAAATTAAAGACAAATTATAAATTACTTTTGTCTTTTAAGAAACGGAATACTCATTTTCAGATTAATATCGTCGTTAGCAAAAAAATTGCGATAATCATCAAAACCGAAACCTATATCGGGATGCTTGCTATCAATATTAGTTTCAGTGATCACTCGGTTAGTGATTTGGTCGATCTTCTCGCTGGCGATCGTGTCACCAATCATTTTTCGCAATATCTTCGCCAAGTCCTCGTGATTGATCCTCTCGTCACCGTCGATGTCGTAGATTTTGAACGCGAACCGTAACTTTTCTGCGCGACGCTTCTCTTTCTTCTCTTTCGACGAACTGTCCGAAACGGTGCGAAAAATGGCGATAATTTTCACGAATGTTGGAAAGTTAATCTCTTCTCCGTTCGCGTATTTCAGCATCACTTCGATTATTCTGTCTTTGAGCGGATTGTCCTTCAGCTCCGAAATGTTTTCCAAATCATACTTATTTAGTTTCTGGACGTTTCGCGAATCTAACGCAAGAAATCGCGTCCAAAACTGTTCGACCTGACCATAAGAGAAACCTGTTCGCTCGATTATTTCTTTAGCGGTAATCAGTGATAATTCTGTCTTTTCACCACCTTTTACGAATAACAAAGATGATATTTTGTTTCCCATGTTTTTAAAATCACAATATAGCAGACAAATTAGAATTATTTATGTAACAACAATTAAAAATTCAAAGCACATACAACTGTCCACACTTTCTCGCGACACAACGTTTATGCGTAACTTAAGTGAGAACAAAATAATTATAGCGTAAATTAATTATTGTCAGTTAACTAATGTCATATTAATTATTATCATTGTTGTAATTGTATAACAATTTTTTTTTCATTTGAATAGCACAATACAGTAAATATTAGAATCCAGTTTAACCTAACAATACTCGGTTCAATATTGCAGTAATTTTGACAAACAATGTAACTTCTAAATAATAGACCTAAACATTTTAAAATTACGGTAGTTTTTTAGAAAAAAAATTCGTAAAATCTAATAAAAATTTTCACTAATGAAAATTTTATTTAAGTATACTAGAAGTATACTAAATTGCTTACTAGCGGTCAAAAAATGGCGCGATCCTCGCAACAAGAGAGCGCAAGAAGCAAAAGCAGAGCGAAAAAGAAGAAAGCAAAAAGAAAGCAGTGGATGCTCAAGAAGAGGACCACAACAGTGAATGGCGCTTCAGCTCACGATACGAGTGGCAGCGATTCTTTCGAATCTGCTGAAAGTGGTGATTCGGGTGACCAACACAGCGAACCAGATGAGGGTGAGTTTGAAGAAGCTCGAGCAACAACCGAGTCATGTATAATATGCTACAGAGACGACTTAAACGATGATATAATAAGACCGTGTCGTTGTATAGGTGAGAACATGGGACACCACTTTTCCTGTCTGATTAAGCGAATCGTCAAAAACGAGGATAGAAGTTGCCATTGCGGACTAAAATTCGAGGATCCAAGAATCAGACGCATAGGAGCGCCGGATTTGTCGGAAACGGTAAGGAGGTATTGGCAATTTTACGTGGTTTGCGGTCTAGCATTGGGTGTGACCGTTAAAAATCTTTTAGAGAGTCAAACCATACCTCCGCCTATCATTTTTATAATGGCCTACTGTTTTATTCACTTTGTACTGTATGTGCCGTCGATATTCGGATTGGAAGGCGAGTCAATTGAGTTCACTTGTCGGAGACAGGATGGCACTGAATTTCTCTATAAATACGAGTTCGGTCCTAAAGAAGGCAATATGGAGCTGAACGATGTGATCGCCGCTATTACGGGTGAGACGCCAACAGATTGATTACAAATTAGTGACCGATTAATGCTATGTATTGATTAAAATATAATTAGAGATATTTTATAGTTTGAGTGTGCGTGTCATTAAAAGGCAGCCTAATTCAGAGGTTTTCAAACTATGGGTCGCGACCCAAAACAGGGCCGTAATATAAAATTTTTGGGTCGCATTTATTG